>JAYDZE010441125.1:0-16380 GCA_034509125.1 Monilaria moniliformis | reverse complement strand
TATATATTTAAATAAAAAATAATAAAATTAATTAGTTACTTTATACATAAATCAGATAGCCTCTTATTTTTACAATTGTACTAGAAGGAATGAATTATTTTATTAATTTTGAGTTTGTACTTTATTACTTTTTGATAAAATTGTTTTCAGTTAAACACATCGTCCTTCATATGCGTTTTTGAAATTACTAATTAACTTTTGCATATAATTTTAATATACACCATCATTTCTTAAGATTTAAAAATATTAACAAATGAAGTTGACAAAGAAAATGGATAAAAATAATCACGTGTTTGGTAAAAATTATAAAATATTGTATATTAAAAAAAATCGATTTTTATATATAAGAATATTTAAATTTCATAAATTATCAAAAAAGTTCTCGTAGCCCAATGGATAAGATATATCATATTTTAACATTGGTCCAGTGATCAATTCCTATCAAGCACAAATTGATATCATTTTTGAAAAATATTTAAAAAAATAAAAAAACCGGTACAACCGGTCACCGGTTTCCGGTCAAACCGGTCGCTTTTTCGGTTCGCACTGGTTCAATAGGTTGGTGGTTTTTATGACCGAACCGGACCGGACAACACACCGGTTCGCAGCCGAACCGGTCGAACCGGCCGGTCCGATCCGGTTTTTAAAACACTGATCCCACCATAATAATATATTGTCAAAATTGGTAGGCTTTAGGGGCTTGACCTTTTGACATTTCACATATGAAGTTTGAACTTCATTAATAATTGAGCAAAGTTAGGTAAATTTTCATCATATTCTGAGCATGAAAATGGAAAGGCCACATACGCAATCATTTTCTCCAATATAACTTTTTTTAAAGCAAAAAAAGGATTAAGAAATTTTAGAAAGTGGTTATTTGCCACCACTATGAAAATAAGGAGTATTTATTTTCTTTTTTACTATAAATCAGTCGTCCGTGCGTGATGATTAATCTCACAATGGATGATAGAAATTTAATGAGTTTGAAATATATGATTATGAAATCCTAATTGTTGAATAAATTGGTAAACGCCACCAATGTTAATGGACTGGCTAATTGTTATTTTATTTATCAGTGTTTTCTTTTTTTTGCAAACATTTATTTTTTGATGTTATTTATTTAAAATATAAATAAAAGAAAGAAGGTTACACATTTGGATGGCGAATATGTTAAAAGAGTGAGTTTTTTTTAAAAAAAAGAAAGAAATAATTTAGATATATCAGGGATGAATTTAAAAGTTGCACTATGTATATTCGATAGCCAAAACATGCAATATTGCACATTAAATAATAATAGGATTATCCAGAAATCAATTAGCTAGAAAAATATATTTAACTTTTTTTTAAATATCTTTTTCAGAAATACCCGCAATTGTTATTAGTTTCTTTCTGCATATAAAAGGTTCCAATCTATGTATGAATCGAATTTGTCATCCTACTACACCAAAAACAAAGACAATATTTAAACATACATAAAAGTATTTTTTTTGTTTTGTTTTGAAATTTACATACAACAGCATCCGAGATTACTTTTATCCCAATCTATTAAATGAATAAAAAAACATCTTACCAACTGACCTGCATTTCGGTACGAACATAATTTACTGAGCAACTTTGGAAGTCCAAATTTGATAGCCCAGAATACTAATATGGGCCATATATACAACTTATTTTTTGGACTGAACCCAAACTATATAAAAAAATTCATTAGATCCAAACAGAGCCCATAATTTAAATTTACATATCACGAGCATTCTATGCTAAAAAAATATGCATATCATGATGAGTAGAAAATGCAATTCCTGCAACTCAACTTCCAAGGATCACGCACCATCACTAATATTCTTCCCAACACGATATCCGCATTACTAATTTCCATAAAAAAACATATGCCACGTCAGTCGAGTCAAAGACGAGTTGAGCTTAAAATGATTTGAACTCTTTTACTAAAATAGTAATATATCCTATTAATTCGACATGGCCTCCAACTCTCCCCCAAACATGAGGGACGACCGGATTAGGATCAAGATGGAGTCCCCGACATCGGACTACTACATGGTGGTGGAGGAGACGGCGAAGGTGAAGGTGTTGATGGAATCCGTTAAGAATCGATGGGGTGAAGAATACTTCACCCTTCACCATGGGTCGGAGCTCATGGAGAGTCACAAAAAGTTAGCTTCTTATGGTGTGAGAGATGGATCCATCATCAAAGTTGCATATTTTGCAGAATTTCCCTATCCCTAGTTAGATAATAGGGAATAAAAAGTTGAGATATCTTGCTACCAATATAATTATTAATTAGTATTGTGAGTTTATTGGAATCTTGGTTATTTCCTCATTGTATTTTGTTGAATATGAAAATTTACATTTAGGTTGGAAATTGGAATGCTCTATAAATTATTTGATTTGAATGGGCAAGATGTAAATTGACTAGGGATGCAGGAATGGACCCAAACGTATATTCTGAAAATTAAATTAAGGTATTAATGAAATTATAAAGAGTATCTAATGAGTTGGCCCTTAATTTATTTCCTAGGCATGTGATTTAATTGTTAATTGCATCTTATTACCAGAGATTAGCAAGATTCATTGTGTTTAATACCAAATTTTGATCGAGTTATGTTTTACAGATAACAAACTGTTAAACAAGATAAATAGTACATAGGTAGCAAATAAATGTAAGATTATTATTTCATATATCGAAATATGCTTGCTAGAATCTACATTCCAAATGTGGGAATTAGAATCCTGAATTATTTGAAAGATCAAGAATTTTTTTGGATAATTGTTGGAAAGAGTTGTTGTTTTAGAAGTATTTCTTTCACATTATCAATGGTCATTTAATTTTGCTGTAAAGCTCAAATCTCTCTTAATATATCAAACTTTACCACTAACTTATAAAATTTGATATTTCATTTGACACATACATATACCAATTGTACGGACGATTTGAGTCGATCCCATGTTAATTTAAATATACAAGATTTTCTTATTATACATGTATGTATGTATATATATTTGTGAATTAATCTAAAATGTCAAACTTGGAATCTAAAATTATTTGGAAGATAAGATTTTCTTGGACTATTATTTAAAAAAGGTTTTAGTTGAGAATGAAGAGTTTTACGACTAGGGGAAACCTAATTCTCGAGTACTTCAAAAACTCAATTCTCTCTCAGAAGAACAAACTTTGATTTGTGATCGGCACATTATAAGCAGATACAAAATTACTCAAGAACCTGGGCAGATTCCACAAGGTAATTTTGATTTAATTTTAATTATCTTCGTTTGTTCAATATTCCTATGTTTCCATAAATTCATGATGTAGTATAATGATGTTTGACGAGCCCAAACTCTACAAGCACTTTTTGAGTTGATCTCGCAAATTTGATTTATATTTTTGCATGTCAAAATTCCCTTTCTGGGAATGTCAATATTTGTTAAACGAGTCCAAATTCCATAAAGCATCATGCATCATCTAACAAGTCTTCGATTCAAAATTCTATGAAACATCAGGCACCATTTGACGAATCTTGATTCGTCAGATAATCGAACATGTCAAAATTCATTAAATGGGTAGATATTCATCTAACGAATCTTGACCTATATATCAGACAATCTAACATATATGCAGAGCTCAAAAAAGCTCTAAAATGACAACAAACAAGATAACGATCAAGATGGTGTCGCCAACGTCGAGTTTTATTTATTGGTGGAGGAGACGGAGAGCGTGATGGCTTTAACGGCGGCCGTAAAGAGAAATTAGGGCGACGAATACTTCACACTTCACCACAATTCCGTTAACATGGGGACTGATAAACCGTTGTCTGCATATGGCGTTAGAGATGACTTCATCATCAAAGTCACCTATTTTGCTGAATTTCCTTAATATAAGAAAAAAAAATTCGTTGAATATGTATTTAGGTTTATTAAAATTAATGTATGTACTTTTTTTATGATAGATGTTTTAGGTTCAATTTATTAATTAGGAAAGAATTATTTTACTAACTAAGCAACACTTGATCGTATTTAGTTTTATTTTTCTCAAAACAACCTATTAATTGATGATCACGAGAAGATTCACATGTATAGGAAATAAATTTTCGTAAAGTGGAAAACTCTTGTTTTTGGCACTATCATCATCATCCTCTCTCCAAAAATAAGAAAGATTTGATAACTGAAATGCAGAAAATGACGACCTAATTTCCAACAGCAAAACATTATTACAACTTGCATATCGCTTTTCGAAGATTTGATCATAATGAATTGGACTAGTGTTGTAGATGCTGTAGAATTGATGTTTGAGTCGAATTGTACATATATGTATTCTGAACATTAAAATATATAAAAAGAAAATTTAACTTCGAAAAGAATTTTAAATATGGTAAATGACAATATATTGGGCCTCGAAAAAAGCGGAGTTGGAACGACAGAAATTTTGTTTCATGCCATACATGCAATTTTTTTAAAGAAAAAAAATAATAATAATAATTTTGATAAAATGGTACGACTCAACGTTTCGATGTTCGAAATGTTGTCACGTGCCGTATTTACAATATTTTTGAAATGTTTGATTTTCGCAACTCTAGTAAAAAGATTGGGCGATGAAGTATAATGAAGTCCCAACATTTATTATGATAATGTAGGTAACATGCACTAATTCCCTTTCTCTTGTTCTTTTAGTTTCACTCTCAACCACTACTATTACTTTCATATAATGAAACTATAGTACGACTATTGATGATACTATAAGGTGATATTACATTTAAATAAATAAAATTATTTTACCAGTGAAAATGCATACTTATATTATGGATTGGAAGGTGCACACACGTGCACGTTAGCACAGGCCACAAGAAAGACCGCAAAGGTCAATGCGAAATATCTTATAAATTATTATATAATATTATATGATTTTTTTGCCATAATACTATTATATTATATGATCCTTTTTCTAAAAGCTATATTTGCATTAAAGGCCTTTTGATTTTAATCTTACTTCTTTGTGGGCCATTTGTGGGGCCCGGTAAATTACAAAAAATGCCCTTTATCTTAAAATAAAATAAAAGGAATTTATGTATTTGATTTATCTAATTTTAGTAATAACTTACAAGAATCATACATGTCTGCGTTTTTTAATAATTTTAAAAAAAAAATCTATTTACCACACGCAGAAAATAAAATTATTAGTATATCTGCGTTTGAAACAGTGTATGAAAGAGATTTCAAATACCTAAATCTATTATTAGTAATTTAATAAAATTTTGAAATAAATTAAGAAACGTATGAAATGTACGTGCTAGACAGTAGACATGTATCAAGATTCACCTAATTATAAATTATAGATAAAATAGTCCCCCAATGCAATGAAATGTCATCAGAATATTGTGGGCATTATTATGGAAAATTGACTATTTAATTAATTTTTAAGATTAAAAAAGATTGGAAAAAGTAACCTAACTGGCATGCATCACGACCACAAATTAAACTATACTCTTATTGCAGTGGCATCAACTATTAAACAAATAAAATAGTAATCTTAGAAGCTACTCATAAGTAGTGGAATTCAAGAATTCGGTGCCTACAATTTATATTACCATTTGTTTTATGCCAATTTAACTTATTTCAATTTGTTATAAACAAAATAATCTATTTAACGATTTAAAATTTTGAAATCTCAATCTTATATTTTGGCCAAGTATTCATGTTTCTATGTCTTGTACTTAATACACAATTTGAGCAAATAATGTCGTTCTCCTACAATATTTGAAGCTTATTTTATTTTATCAATTTATGTCATGATGTTTAAATTTTATTTTATTTCATCAATTTATATCGAATGCATGGGCATGTATAGTATAAAATAACTACTAGCTATATTGGAGTCACTAATAAATTGATGTTGTAAATTACTGAATTATTTGTGAACAATTCGAATCTTAAATCAATGACAGATAGTTCAAATTAGACTCGAATTTGTTTGTAACACATAATATTGGATTTTAAATGTCACATATTAATAATATAGTATCAAATACCTAATTCAAATTTTAAATATATATGCTCATTAACATATAATAATAATAATAATAATAATAATAATATAATATCATTATGTTTTATAAAGTTGCTAATTTGAAGTTGCACACATGAAGTAGTGCTTTTATGTGTATATATTTACGATAATAATAATAATAATAATAATAATAATAATAATAATAATAATAATCATCATCATCATCATCATCATCATCATCATCATCATCATCATCATGAAAGGAATCATCTTGACTAACCTATTGCTAATTAGTTCTCCAAAACAAAATAAGTTGTGACCACAAATATCAAATTATATATTCCATACACATAAGGTTTTAGCCGACTCTTAATTTCACATACTAAGTTATTAAATCCTAATTGTCCACATTAACACAACAAAAGCGTCTTATATATAAAATGAAATAATTTCTTAAAATTGTTTTCCTTGAGAACATCAATCTCACCAAACAAACTCAAAATTTCAACTCAATAAATATTCAATTAATAAAATACGTACACTATACTTGTAGAGCTAGACGCGCTTGGACTAATTAGCCACTGAACTTAGAAGTCACTACTAAGCAGTAGAGATCAAGCAATACTTCCATTCTCATCTTCTACTATATATTTCATCTTCATAACAGATGTTACGATTTTATAATGTCACCAAATTTTTCGGGTGGGGAATTTTTTATGTAACATATACTTAGTAATTGAAATCCGTAAAACTTTAAGGATCAAGGTTTAGATACAAACACAATGTAAATAAAATATTAATAAATTACGAATATGCCATTTGGCTGGGTTGAGTTGAGCCTGAGTTTTGACTCGTCTTGCAAATTTCGACCCTAAATGAATGACGCTTATACATTATTGGATCAATTAAAAATGTTTTGACCCAAATCTCCTAATTAGTGGAAAATTTTGACCACCAATTTAGTAGTTAGCACCACCCTACGTTATGTCCATGTAATGCATCCCAACCACTCAACATTAATTATTATTTATACAATAACCATTCATAATATGGCCAATAATGAAATATCCGCATCATACCCACTTCTTATTATTTAAATTCCCATTTCGTCCCTTCTACATATCACAATGAGTTGATGCCCTATTGTCATTTCACTATTCTTGTGTACATCACTCCAAAGTCTCACTATTTAAAACTATTAAATTTATTAGTATATACTAATAATAATAATTCATATATCTTAGCTAGCCACACCAAACTAACACATTTCTCCCTCCCCAAAAATGGTGCCTACCTCTCCAACATGTAGCAACGGCCACACCACCCCGCTCCTCCCAAAGGAGGCGGAGCCGCCGCATTCCGCCCCCGTATTCCGGCGGATGGGGCGGCGGACGCCCTCGTTCTCCTCGTCGTCGCCGTCGGGCTCCTTCGACTCCTCCTTTAGATCATCATCATTCTCCTTCAATGATGAATTCCCTCCATTTAGCCCAATTAGCACTCCTTTAATCAAATTCAAAGGTGTCCCATTTTCTTGGGAGCAAATTCCGGGAATCCCTAAACACCATTGCTCAAAGAAGAAGGACTCCTCCGGCCACCTCCTCCCCCTCCCGCCCGCCGGAACCACCGCCGGCTGTGGAGGCGCCGCCGCCAAGAAGCAAGAGGAAATTTCTCCCAAGAAAAGCAATAGGTTCCAAAGGGATGATCCATTCTTTGCGGCCCTTGTTGAATGCTCCAAAGACGGTGGCGACGGCAACGGCGATGGAGACGACGACGATCATTGCTTGGATTCCGGCACCATTGCGAAGGGCAGCTCCAAAATCACTAGAACTTTAAGTGATCGTTTTGGATTGATAAATATGTACACTTCTTGCAAGAGAACATGTGCGGTTTCCGAATCAATCGTCAATCTCCCTAGACAAAGCTCACATTACCTTCTCAATCGTAGATCGAGCTGATCAATAGCGGCGGCGAGTTATCCTCGTTACACAATGTGAGATAAGTTACGGCAAATCTCTCTTTATTTGATCGGAATATTTTCTTGTATGTTTGATTAAGGACAAGTCCTCCTATTTGTCCCAAATCATATCATGTAGTAAGAAAAAAATAGTAATTTATTGATCGTTTTGAACATTACTAGAAGCTAGAGCATGTTAGTATTTTTATTTAATTGCTGCGAATTTTGTATTATTTGTAAACGTTATGCAAAATTGCAAATTTATTAGAAATTATGTCATCCTTTCTGGAACGCATGTGGATGATATTTGGTAAATATAAGTTACAAAAACCCATGTGAAAACTGGACCACAGATCAATTATTACTTACATTAATTGGTATTTAATATAACACTGCAATTATGCAACTCTTTTTATAAGGGCTATTAGTAGCAATTAGGTAAGTTTTGTACATAATTAATTGTTGGAAATGAATATTTGCTTTGTGAAAGTCAAGGTTATCGTAACCCGATTCTCTTTTACCCATGCTTCTAGGTTTTGACTTTTCTTGGTAACTAAAAAGAGGTTTTGTAATTTGTGAGTTTGTCTATCGAAATCACACACATAATAACGAATTATGAGGTAGTGGCAGTAAATATATTGTACAAACTAACAAGGAATTATAATTAATTAATTATGTATTACATCCGTCACATTAAAATGGTTTTTTTTTTAAATATTCTAAATTATAATTATTTTTTTAAAAAAAATATTTTATAATTTTCTTTTACTAAAATAATTTTATTTAATATTCGTAAAGATATTATATAGAGCAACAAAAATGGAAAACAAAATATGCGCATATGCATTATGTTTCTCATAGAACATTAAATGCATTTAAAAAAAATCAAAATAAAATTATAAAAATGAGTACAAGGGGTAAATTTTGAATCCTTCCACGGTATTATTCAGTATTCACCTCTGGATTTTTTATTTATTATTTTAAATATCATCATTTCGAGCTTTTCAAATATTCCAACAAATACATTATCATGTGATGTTAGAAATTTCTTGATTACATTTCCTTTAAAAACACCGATAAATTATGGAAAGTGGTTCCTAAATTTATTAGAATGCCCCATTTAATTCCAAGCCCCATCTATAACACTTTCTCAAAATTTCAAAAGAGAAATTGCAACAGCACAAAAGATGATCAATATCTTCCAAATAAAAGAATCGAACTCCAAGAATCAAGATGGACTATTTACATGGAAGGGTGAGAATAAGACTCGGAAATAGTTCTTGATGTTTCCTGCATTAATGTCTTAGATTCTTGCAGATGCTATTCTTATTTAAACTTTGATGTTTCTCCTTGATAAATGGCTTCAATCTAGAAACTTCATAAAAATTTGAACATATTAAGTACATGACTCATCTACTTTTATCGTAATCTTGAACATTCAAATGTTTTAATTAAAATAAAGTATGAGAATGTGATGTATATTACTAAAAAGATAATTGAGTTAGCTTTCTAATTTACCCTACCCATCATAAATTAGAGACTTATTAACGCTTTATGCAAAAACCTTAACTCCCAAATGGCATAGAATTGGGGAAGTGAAGGATCGTGTATGATCGAAATTAATTAAACAGATCAAGATCCTAATATAAATTATTAATATGTTTTACCGTGTCGTCCTACTATCTTAGAATCAAGATTAATTAGATAAGCCAAGATTCCAATATAAATATATGGATAGCATCGTATGATAAATCTTAACTTGTTAGATGATGACATAATGTAACACCCTAAAAAACAGTTAGATTAAGTTAGAAGAGTTTTTTTATAGTTACAACTCACACACACCTCCACACACACGCATTTAAGGTGACTCGAACAACCGACCTATAGATTAGAGGAGAATCATCTTACCAGCTCGAATCAAACTTACTTGTCAAACGAAGTTCAAATTATCGTTTTGTGTAATGATCAGAAATTGAAAATCGAAACATTTAGTTTAATTTCCATGTTTACTAATTTAATAAAATATTTAATCAAAAAATAAAATTACACGAGAATTCGAAATTAAATAAAACTGCTTTTTGGTGACAAGGATCCACAATTCTAGCTCCACGCAGTCTTTTCATATTAAATGCTTGTTCCATTTTGAAATATTGATCTGCCATATATAACTTTTTTCTGAAGTAATTTGGTTGGCGAATATTTATAGGAAAATATATATTTTCGTCGGTGCCATAATGTGCTGATTATTATGTTATTCAAATTTTCTAACTTTTATTCAAGATCTTCATTTTCAAATTTTTTTTATACATATTTATTATGTGACAGAATCATGTTTTTGCTTATTACTAGATTTACCTTCCGTGCAATGCATCCAATAATAATTGAATTAAGTTAATAACAGAAAATTAAATCTAAATATTATGTACCACAATTATGAAATGAAACCATGAAAATAGTCTGAATTTGACAACAATATTATTTAAATAATCTTTTAATGTGATATCCAAGATATACTTGGAGATTCTTGTTGACTTTGAATAACTTGTGTTTTTTGGTTGTGAAAGCAACCTTTATGATAATTCATTAATTGTTGGGTGCGGCACTTCAAAGCGGTGGGGACTTATTAACTATATTTATTTTCGGAATGAATTATCCACGGTAAATTTAATTTAAATTTTAAAAAACACTCAAACCTAACGCTCTCTACTAACCCACTTAATTTTGAATTTGTGATTATTCAAAAATCCCTACTCTTTATACAATCAAGAGCATATTTTATATTGATATATTTTATTTATATAACAAACCAATTTAATTTATAAGGATAATCATTATATAATATAATGTAATTATAATCTTGAGTGAAGATATACATAACTTATTTGGGCTGGACCTTGTAGAATTACCTATTTCAAATAGGCCATTGTATAACATATATATGTATGTGGGCCAACTTTTCTTTTTGCTTATTTCTTGATCAAGATTGATTTAGGATCACTAACCATTGTTGTGTAAGCAAATAATAATATTCTTCCCTTCTAATTCAATTTTCATTTCAATGCATATTGGACTATTTTTTATTTTATTCTTTCATTTTTTTTTTGTGTGTGTAATATTACCATTCTTAATCTTATACTATCATCATCATCATCATCATCATCATCATCATCATCATCATCATCATCATCATCATCATCATCATCATCATCATCATTATTATTATTATTTTGTCGTCGTCGTCGTCGTCATAAGAATTTTTATTTGAATAATGTACTTTCTTTTAAAACTAGAGATATTAAAATTAGTGAACCTGCAAATAATTTTATAAATTAATAATCAAACATATTTTTTAGGTGAATATATAATTAATCATCAACAAATCAATTGGGCTCTTTGAAATTAAACTAAAACGAGTTAATTTCTCAGAAGATTACTAAATTATAGTGTTTGTGCCAAACAGAATATTAAGTATCAAAATAGTTATCATGATCATCTCTCTCACGGAAAACCCTAGGCGGTGCCTCTAGGGTTTTGAGAGAAGAAGTCTTCCTCGCTTGAGAGCAGATTCTCCTTGGCTTCCCAAGCGTAGAGTTCGTTTTAGAGCAACCAGGTGGTATCATGGATCCCAGCGAAATAACGAAACCAGTGATGAATTAAAGCTGACGACAGAAGTTAATGAAGAAGCGGTGGAAATCACAAGACGAGACGAGCGCGAACAAGTGCTGTTGGATAGCGTGGTGGTTGGAATTTTTTTTGCAACTCGGGTGGTTAACAGAGATACGTTACGAACGCATGTCCCGCGCATCCTTCAAGTCAGGTATGAAGTTAACATAGAAATTGTGGGTGATAATCTGTTCGCAATCATCTTCGCAAATGAGAGAGATAAACGCCATGCACTCTATGATGGGCCTTGGCACTTTTTTGATAACTTGATGATGTTTAAAGAATCGAGAGGCCTTGAAAAACCGTCAGATGTGGTGTCCGAGACTACACAACTTGGATACAATGTCACAACCTTCCTTTAGCGTGCATGACGTCGGCTATGATTCGACCGATTGGAGGAAGAGTAGGGACGGTGGAAGAAATAGACACGGGCGATGGCGGCTTATGTCTCGGACAATATGCGCGTGTTCGCATCACAAGGGATGTAAACAAACCCCTGCAACGATGCGTTCGAATAACCTATAGCCAGGAACAATGGAGTACGGTGCTAATCCGGTATGAAAGACTGCCGGAGTTTTGCAGTGCGTGCGGGCGAATAGGCCATTCGTCACGACATTGTGAGGATGACTCGGTGGACAAAACTAAAAAGGCCTTTGGTACTTGGCTTAAGGCAGTCAAGACGATGGAATTCCGGCGCAACAAATCCCATGGCTCTACTCCCTCTGGATCACGATCATATACTCAGGGAAAAGACAACAATAGTAATGAGGGGCAGTCACGGGAATCGGAGTCCCAAACTAATTCTATGGACATAAGAGGAAAAGGGTCGCAGATGACGGGAGAAGCACGGCAAAGTAGTGCCATGATACCGGACATCGAGTAGGCAGCGAAGGCGATAACGGCGAGAACGATAACAGATGGGAGGAAGGAGACGGGAGAAGGCTCGTCAATGGCCATGACTATTATCGCTAAATCCCAGACGCCTACGAAGGCAAAGGGAGGAGAGAGGACTAGATGGAAAAGACGAGCAAGGGGCGCGACACTTGTAGAGAGCCATCCGCAACCAGAGAATGAAGCGGTAGAGAGGCGCAACAAACGGACAGAAAGGGAAGGAGAAAGAGAGGGAAAGGAAACTTTTAAAAAGTCGTGTATCAGAGAGGAGTCAGGTGAGCAGCAGAAACCAACGGCGGAGGTTGCGGAGCAACCCCGCCGAACGCCATGAATTGCATAGCTTGGAACGCACGGGGTCTGGGTAGCCCGAGTGCGTTCCTACACCTTCGGCGATTAATCGCCAAACATACCCCGAGCTTTGTTTTTCTTAGCGAGACAAAGCTTGTAGCGAGCAGATGCAGGAGATGGAGAGAAATTCTATGTTACAAGGGTGTTTTTACGGTGGATGCAAAGGGCAGTGGAGGAGGCCTTGCTCTTCTATGGGATGACTCGCTGGAGGTAACGATCAAGTCCTACTCCCCGGGTCACATTGACAGTGTAGTCGCAAGTCGAGAAGGAACATGGAGGTTTACGGGGTTCTATGGCCATCTCGTGACGGAACAACGACATTAATCGTAGGATTTGTTGCAGCGACTTTCGGACATCAACATGGGGACAGTCACGGCGTGGATGATAGGAGGAGATTTTAATGAAATCATGGCGGATAGTGAGAAGCGAGGAGGCAGACCTCGCGCTTTAACGCAAATGGCACGTTTCCGGGACACGCTGATCTATTGCGGTTTGAGCGAAGTCTCCCATCCGGACATGAATTATACTTGGTTCAATAATCGGCATGAAGACCCCATATACGCACGGCTGGACAGAATTTTGGTGAATCGGGCGTGGGAAGAACTGTTCGGAGAAGCAAAGACGATGACCTTAGATATGCACGGATCGGATCATACGCCGATTCTATGCACAACGCAGTTTCACAGATCTCGGGCAATCCAACGAGGAAGGGGACGATTTCTCTTCGAAGACAAGTGGCTTCTTGACACACATTTTATTCCGGATGTCATGTGTGAATGGAGCTCTCTTCGAGGAGAACCCTCTCTTAACAAAAAGCTAGATCAATGCCGGAATTTTATGAAACGTTGGGCGAGAGATAAGTTTGATGTGAGAGCCAAAACAATTGAGAAGCTCAAGAATAGAAGACACACTCTGATGGAAAATGCTCAAGGACAAGAGGCTCACAATGAGATTTTGGAGCTGACGAGGACAATTGAGATGGCACAGGAGGTCGAGGCGACGCACTGGCACCAAAGAGCGAGAATGAATTGGCTAGTGTATGGGGATAGAAACTCGAAGGCTTTTCATTCTCAAGCTACGGCCCAAAGAAGACGAAACAAAATAATTGAGCTCATGGACGAACAAGGGCATCTCCAAACGGATGAGGAAGCAAAGGCGACAATTATAAAGGAGTTCTTCACTCATCTATTTACCGCAAGCAATCCAAGAAGGGAGGACATACGACATGTTGCAAATCTTGTGCAAAAGCGCCTATCCGAAGAATCGTCAAGGGAGATGGACCGTACTTTTGAGGCTAGTGAAGTACGAGATGCTATTTTTGATATGCACCCTACTAAGGCACCGGGACCTGATGGTCTCAACGCACGATTTTTTCAAAAATTTTGGTCTCAAATAGGAGAGGAAGTGACTCAAGCAGTTCTTCAGGTGCTCAACAACGGCGGATCGGTCGAAGAATGGAACGAGACAATTATTTGTCTTATCCCGAAAACTCAAAATCCCAACCATATGAAGGATTTTCGCCCAATTAGCTTGTGCAACACGATTTATAAACTAGTGACGAAGGTGATCGCCAACAGATTGAAGCAGACTCTCGGCGATGTTATTGATGAGGCCCAAAGTGCTTTCATAAAGGGCCGACTAATCACGGATAACATTCTCACGAGTTTTGAATGTCAGCACTGGCTACGCCGTCGAAAAAAAGGAGAGAAGGGATATGCCGCGCTAAAGCTCGACATGAGTAAAGCATATGACCGTGTGGAGTGGGTTTTCGTTGAAAACATGATGAGGGCTATGGGTTTCCAGACAAAACTCTGTGCCACGATCATGCGCTGTATTACGACGGTGAGGTTTTCTTATATTTTGAATGGCAGAGTCTACGGTGAAGTTATCCCGACGAGAGGCCTGAGGCAGGGAGATCTACTATCTCGTTTTTATTTGTGATCTGTGCGCAAGGGCTGTCGGCTCTAATCCAAGCGGCGGAACGGGACAATGAGCTTCACGGCCTACCCATCGTGCCACGACGAGTAAACATAACCCATCTTTTCTTTGCCGATGATAGCGCTTTCTTCTTCCAAGCTGACGAAGCGAACGCAACGAAAGTGGGGGAAATTTTGGAGATGTATGAGCATACTTCAGGTCAACAAGTGAATTTTGACAAGTCGACGATATCTTTCAGCCCGAACACGACTCAAAGCAAGCGGCGAATAATCACCCACCTTCTGAAAGTGAAAGAGAACAGCGCTGCCCATATGTACCTAGGGCTACCTTCTTTTCTCACCCGGAACAAAAGGCTACAGTTTGGATACATCAAAGACAAAATCCAAAACCGAATTATACAATGGAATCAGCGAGACTTTTCAGCAGGAGGAAAGGAAGTTCTCATCAAAGCAGTGCTCCAAGCAATCCCCACATACACCATGCAATGCTTCAGAATCCCGGAGGGTATTTGTGATGACATTAATAAAATGATTGCAGCCTTTTGGTGGGGTGACAAGGGAGAGGTTCGAAGACTACATTGGGTGAAATGGAACGGCCTGTGCGAATCAAAGGCTCGGGGCGGCATGGGATTTAGAGACATGAAGGCTTTTAACAAGGCTTTGTTAGCAAAACAATTATGGCGGTTAATCACGCGGCCCGACTCTCTGATCTCGAAAATATTTTATGGGAGATATGCCAATGGCGGGGATCTTCTTAAAGCCAAGGTCTCTCCGACTAGCTCATTCGCTTGGCGCTCTCTTACAAGCAGCCGCGATCTCCTAGAGCTAGGACTACGGTGGCACATTGGAGATGGAAGCAAGGTGGACATTTTCGATGATCCATGGGTGTTGGGTCTGCACGAGGGGCGAGTGAGCAGAAGGGGGAGAGCCGAGACCAACTTCGGCAAGGTCCAGCACTTAATAGACGATGACAACGGATGGCGAGTTGGAGAGCTACGCGATCTATTTCTGAAGCATGAAGTAGAGGTCATCCTCCGAACTCCAATCGGAGAACATGGAAAGAAAGACAAGAGATGGTGGCAGCCGGAAGCAACGGGAATGTATTCAGTCCGCTCGGCATACAACTTGTATATGGATCACCATGCAGCCAATATCGGTCCAAGTGAGAGGGAGGGGAAGTGGTGGCAGCGGCACGTTTGGGGAACAACTATATCGCCGACGGCGAAGGTTTTCTTATGGAAAGCTTTCAAAGACTATATCCCAAGTGCAGGAAATTTACAACGACACCACGTTCCGACGGACGGAAATTGTACTATGTGTGGGAATCGACGTGCTTCCACGGCCCACACACTAATCTTCTGCCCCAGAATTGTCGACGCGTGGAAAACTGGGCCGTTCTGGTATTTAATGAAAAGAGGAGGTTCGGAGAGGATGATCTGTTGGGGTTTGAATATTCCATTGAAGGAATCCCCTACCCGGGATCTTTCTAGAAATAATATGGGAATCAATTGCTAATTAATTTTCATGCAAATTCCTACAACTAGAACGCAAGAAAAACAAATAGGAAG
>JAYDZE010441014.1:0-16381 GCA_034509125.1 Monilaria moniliformis | reverse complement strand
CTATTGGGCCCGAACTAATTTAATCACGGTTTTAGTCTTGATCTTAATCTAGCAATCCTACCAAACGAGCCCTTAATGTAATCAATTCTAACAAAAACTTAATTAACTTTTTAGAAAATTTATGTTCAATAACATTATATTGTAGAATATATAAATAAATATTAATAGAAAATCTAAGAAACAAATATGTGCTTATTTTAACATCAAATTATTTTCCCAAATTTCCCTCTTTAATGTGAAAAAAATCTAGCATGCCTTTGCCCACACAATTTTCCGCCATCTAGAATAATAGTATAATCTGATTTTATTCGTGAATATAATAGAAAGAATCCCAATGATTGATACTATAATTAAGTTTATAAGTAAATTAAAAAAAAAAAGTGCAAAATATACTTTTTACAAATTTTATATTAAATAAAACTTAAATTGCGACAATAATAAAAAAAGATTATTACAACAGAAAATCTGTTAAACAATTATAATATTTGAAATGATAGTTTTCGATCCATTTCCATAATTAATCTCGAAAATCATCCGCGACACAGATCCATAAACACAAGAAAGTTGTAAAAATGATCATAAGATTTCCGAGATTGAAAATCATAAACATTCATACCATCACAAATAACCCGAATTAAAAGCCAGTGCCGAAGCCACATAGGGGCATGGCCCCTTTCCCCCCACTAATTCTGAAAAAATACAAGGACATTTTAGTAATTTCATATTATTTGTAAATTAAAAAATATTTAATATTGAAAATATTGTTAACCTAGCTCCACCTCCCTTAATTCCGCGTAACTTTTAATTCCGCGTAACTTTTTTTGCTGCAGCTTTGCGTTTGCCACTGCTATTATAAATCTATATTGTGAGGTAGCATGTATTGTTGGATTTTGTTATGGTTCTTTGACCCTTTTAGTATTAAGTTAGTTCTTCTTTAATTTTTTTTTGTCTGCGTGTTGTTTTTAGCTTCTTGGGTTTTTATTTGATTTTTCTTAGTTTCTTGGGCTTTTATTTGATTTGCTTTTAAGCCTAAGTGTGATTGCTTATTTAGTGGATAAATGCAGAATGATTACGAGTATTAATTTCTGTAGCTAATTTTCTTCGTTTAGAATTAGCGTTTTGTATTTTGAGTACCAAATTTGGCTGAAAATTAGCTATTTTTTATCATTATGATTTAATTTATATAATATTATTTATGTTTAATTTTTTTTAAATTTTTCTTAGCCTCTAAAATTAAAATCCGAGCTTCGTCATTATTAAAATCACGAAACCAAAAGTAATGCCAAATAAAATGAAATTGATCATCAGAAAGTGGATATTATAAAACTTGAGAAGCGAGATGGTCTGAATCATATAGCAAAACAATCAAAGAATATTCACCAACACCAAACGATGAAACAAAGTATGTAGTAACCATAGTTTGGAACAAATAAAAAGAATCATCATCACCACACATCCATATGCAAAATTTGATTGTCACTATCCATCGTCTTCATCAACCTTCTTCTCCTCCTTATCATCATCTTCTTCAGTATTGGCGTTATCATCAGACATCTTCTTCTCCTTAGCTTCTTCTTTCTCAGTGTTGGCTCATCATCGTAAGTCTTCTTCCTCATTGTTGGACTCATCAGACTTGATCTTCTCCTCCGTATCATCTCCTTCAGTGTTGGAATCAACAGACGTCGTCTCCTCCTCCGTATCTTCTGCTTCATCAACTGACCGTCTTCTCCTCCGTATCTTCTGCCTCAATGTTGGAGTCATCAGAAGTCAGCTTCTCCTTATCTTCTTCCTCAGTGTTGAACTCATCAGCCTTCTCCTCCTCCTAATCATCTTTTTCAGCGTTGGGCTCATCATCATCAGACGTCGCCTTCTCTTTCTTATCTTCTTCTTCAACGTTGGAGTCATCATCAGCCGTCTTCTCCTCCCCATCATCATCTTCTTCAGTGTTGGACTCAGCAGAAGTCTTCTCCTCTGTATCTTCTGCTTCGGTGTTTGAGTCAACAGCCTTGTTCCCATCAGTATCATCTTCTTCAGTATTGGATTCATCATCAAAATTCTTATCATATTTTTCTTCTTGCTCTTCTTCTCCTTATCATCTTCTTCAGTGTTGGACTCGTCAAACGTCTTATCATCTTCTTCATCAGTCTTCTTCTTATCTTCATCCGTAGGTTGGCCCGCAGTCTGAGAACTAGACGCTCGATCCATAGATTTGTGACACTTCTTGGGGCTGTCATCAGAAATGCGTGTCTATCTCCGGCGATATTTAACACATTTACTCATCAATGTGTATGAGTTGGGAATTTTTGGGTTTTTTCTGATGCGCATGTCTTACTAATTAATTTCTGGATAATTATTATAATTAATTCCGAGATTAATTCACACATATATAGGACAAATTACAGATAAAAGAGCAACTAAAACTCTTCAAAAATTTCTTTATTGAACAAGAAAGAAGGTTACAGCTTCTAGATTTATTAAAATCATCATCAAAGTACTCCAGAAATAAACATCAAATAAAAGGCCCTAAAAATTCCAGCATACACAGACTACATGTTTCCTTCCATGAAAAAATTAAGGCAAAAAAAAAAACCCAAAAAAAAGGTAAACACTAGCCCTATAAACAGACTTCAAGACTCTTCCACTGCAAGTTAGCTGTGCAGTACCTAGTTTCTGTTGCGTCATTCAATCAACAATCTCTGTCCCATTCTCCTTCTCGAAAATGCTTTGAAATATCAACATCCAGGCTAAGGGCTTCTGTTCAGATGATTGCAACGAGCTTACTCGACAATAATATACAAAAGGGAAATTAAAGCTCACTGAAGTTAGTTATGTGAAGATCACTTGATTTCATACACGCTCTCTACCATTTCCAGCTGTGTGCTTCATATTGCAGGGCCATTCATGCTTGTGCTGGGTAAATCTTCACTCTTTTCATTTGCACTCGTATTCTCAGCAGTTCCTTTGCTTGTCAATTGACCGTCAATTTTTGTTTTACCTGCTTCGGAATCAACGTTATCACTTTTGCAATTGTATAATCAAATGTAGGTCTAGGCAGGCATTCTAAATTTACCTTCTTCTACTTCTAAAGTAGGTAAAGCTATTCCATCATCTGTTGCTCGACTGACTGGTTCAGACACGGACACAGAGGCATTATCTCCCCCTGTGTCTTCTTTCAGTGCATTACCAGAAGAAAAAGGTTGATTATTTCCAACTTCTTCTGTCTGATTGCCAAATGCAGCTGATTGATTTTCAGGTCCTTGCTCTACTGGAGCACAACCAGAGACTCCGGCCGGGTCAGCACCTTGATTGCTTTTACCAAGCTCTTTCTTCTCATTACCTGATGTAGATACACCCGCATCATCCGCAGTTCCAGGAAGTTTAGCAGATGGAGTGGGTGGTGCAGGCGCTGCAGCACTTTCTTTCACAGATGTTGCATTCGACACTGTGACAGCACCAATGGGATTAAGAGCTGTTGATGCTGCGGGTTTTGTAGAGCGACTTTGTGCTGGCTTAGCTTCTCCAGTTTCTGATATGTTTGGTTTAGGAGCAGAATAAGTGGAAATCGGTGCTTTTGCTAGACCATTACGAATGAAATGCACATTACTCGGCAGTTGATGGCTAGTGCTTGGAGTGGATGATTTCATCACAGAACTGCCTCCAGTTGTGATATGCACAACATTTTGAGATCGTGCAGCCTCAATTAGTGAAGAAGCATCCGCAGGAGTTGCTATGCGAGCCCCAGCAGCAACTGCAGCAGCTTTGACCATTGAATCTCTGTCAGATATTGGGTTCATAGAAGGCCGATTTGCCAGCATCTGGGGTTTTGAAGGCCCTACTCTTTGAAATGGTTGATCTGCCGGTGATCCAGAGGCTTTTGGAGGTTGATGCTGAGTTTTAATTCCAGCTGATATTACAAAAATAAAGATATAAAGTTATGAGGTGTACCGATCAAAATGTACTACTCCGGGTACTCCCTCTATCCCACTATTTATGGCACATATCTTTTCAGTACGGGTATTTAGGAGAGTTTAAAAGTAGAGTAAAGTGGTGTGAGGGAGTAAAAGTTAATTATTATTAAAGGTGTCTTTCTGTTATTTGTCAGTTACCTAATACATACTTAACATATATTAATATTTCCAGCATCAGTCGCTAAAAGAACAGATAGAGAAGATTACCAGCAGCCATGTGGGCAGCAGACTTCAAGTTGTCGCTCATAGGCATATTTAGAGCTAGGTTCATGGCTCGATGTGCAGCTGCAAGTTGAGTTTCAGAGGGTTGAGTGCTTGTACAACCCTTTGTATTGCCCTGTTTTTTCCTAAGATTGGTCCACCTCTGCACAAGTCCATTTCATTCGATAGCTCAGCAACATAACCTTTTGTACGCAATTACAAGTGGCATGCAACTAATTGATTGAATAAACAAGGAGACCTAATCAATATCTACAAATATAGGCCGAATTCCATAGCATAGTAGCACAGAATAAGTAACAACCAGACCTAATCAACATCTACAAATACAAACCAAAATACATTGCATTGTAGCACAGAATATGTAACAAGCATCTTATACAGGTTAGAGTTTTCAAGAGAATATATTAAGTCTAGAGGAACTCGCTAAAAGTTCACTGAAATCCATCCTCCATAAATTCAGCAACAAAATATAATCATCTAATATATATTGCAGATAAACACCCAAAAAGAACGCACCGGTTAGTGACAGAATAGGTGAATTGGGCAAAAGGAAACCAATAGTGGAGTATCAACCCACATACAATACAACCCTCACATCAGTCATCAGTCTTAATATAGCTATCCACCACATAAGTTAAACTTTAGCTAGCCATACAACAAAAAGGCCAACTCTCACTGGCATATAGCATAAAATGAAAACCATATGACAATCACTTGTTGCTCTATAATCTGAATTGAGGTTATGATGCATAAAACACAAGAAACTAGATGGAAAAACCTGAGATAGCTCTGATGCTCTTCTGTCATTCTTAAAATCCCATCTGGCAATATTAGCCCAATTTCGTTCCCCATGTTTTTGTACGGAAGCAGTGAGTTTTGAGTCCTCTTCCAAAGACCAACTCCTCCGTCTTCTTCGAGAAGGCAAGTTCACTTCTGCAACCTCATTAATAGGCCTTTTTTCACCGCTTACTCCTGAAGACAGTGGTTGTTTTTGTACAGAAACAGGGATAATAACATTCGTCGAAGTTATTATATTCGAAAGATGTGAGCCATCTGAAGCACACACTTCCTTGATGCTAGGTACATTAATAGTCAATGGAGCCTCAATAGTTGAGCTGTTTGGGAGCTGGGAATTATTTGGATAACCAGAAGCAATTAAAACCTGTCACAAAAGAGTTGACTTATCAGAACAAATATATTAATGATATGTTTGAGTTTGACACCCATATGTATGGAACAGCATACATCAGGATAACATTGTATTGACATACTTTAACACATGCTGCAGCTTCCACTGAAGCTTCACGTCCGACAGGGGGGGAAGGTTCCACCTCATGCTCTAAATCACTGTCATAATCCTACAATCACAAGATACAAAAGTTACAGTCAGAACTGCCATTTTTTAGATGTAATACCAGTGTGAAGAGTAATTCCCCCTTCTAACAAGTTTAAGGGATTGCGTTCCTACTCAAAGTTTTCATCTATCATAAGAAAAGTATTGATTTTAATTCAGTAAAAAACAACCAATAAAACAAAAGACAGTGTTGACACATTAAACAATATTAGCTATTGTTACCCGTGAAAGAGGCATGAAACGGCGGAAGATCACAATGATAATGGCAGCAACAAATTGCACACAATTTACAAATAGTATAAATAGCCCAAAAAAATGAGAAAATTTACTGACGATGGGCTCAGCATCGTCGTCGAGTTGATCAATTAGGGCTTCGCCGTAAGCTAGGTGGCGCCACAGCATTTGGTACTCCCGTGCGCTGGAAATTCCGGTGGCGGAATTCTTCGCCACCTCGCGCCAATTAATCTTCGCTCCGGCGGCTTGCTCCACCTCTTGCAGCAAACCGAGCACCGTATTCATGGAGTATCTAATCGGAGAAAACGCCGATAAAATACCAAAATAATAACCGAGAAACTCTTAATAATAAAATACGGATACAAAATTATACGATTCAAATGTTACCTCTGCAAGAGGACAGCCATATCTTCCTCGCTGATAGTGCTCTTCTTCCCCTTCTTCGATTTGTCAGCCATTGAAAGAACAGAATGCTATTGCTTTCCTCAGTCAGAGTGGCATAAAATCTCGGAGAGAGAGAGTAGAGGTTTTATAGGGGGGGGGAGAGAGAGAGACGGGGGAGATGCTAATATTGTGGAAGATTTGTTTTTTATCTAGGAAATATATTTTTGTTTCATATATAGTAATTTTTATATCATTATTAAAATACAGATACGTATCTTCTTTTTGAGATAAACAGATTGATGCATATCTTCATAATATAGATATAAATAGATTCAGCATACCTTAATCAATAAAACAGATATTTAAAAAAAATGATAATAGGCGAGAATAGTCTATATATATAACTATAATATTTTATATTCATACTCATAAAAATATTTTTTTTTACTTTCAAAAATAAGAGATTGATCCACATATGTTGGTTGGTAAGAAATGATGAAAATCTATTTTAATCATAAATGTGCAATAGAATCCAACCATATAATTTTGAAATTTGAAACGAAAAATATATCTCTAAACAATCTCGGAGACATTTCTTTCTGTTGGTTCTGTATGCGTTGATAGTGGAAGTCATTATTAAATATAGGAAAATAGATTCATTCATATCTTAATCAACCAAACAAATGCAAAAATAAATAAAGTGACAATAGGCAAGAATATGCTAAATAGATAATTGCATATGTTTTTTTACTCATGCTTATAAAAATATGTGTTTGTTTTTCACTTTTACAAATAAAAAAATAGAGATAGATCTACATATCAGATGAGTACTTTAAAAGAAATTATGAAAATCTATGTGTTGATAGTGTTTTTGTATGTGTTGATAGTGGAAATCGTTATTAAGTATAGATACATAACTTCTTATTTTTTTGAGGAAAATGGATTCATTCATATCATAATCTACAAAAAAAATACTAAATAAATAAATTGACAATTGGCAAAAGTATTCTAAATAGATATCTACGTATGTTTTATACTTATGCTCATAAAATATATAAAAATTTGAGACAGACCTACAAATTCTGACATGTGAAATCGGTGCAGTTGACTTATTGTTGTTGGCACGATTGAGACGGTTGGATTATAAGCATATTTGCATTCGATTAGGCTACCGTGCGGTGTTCCCGCAAGGCTTTCGTGACCAAATTTTCCGAAGAGTGCTTTAAAATCGAGTATTTTGAAAGATATTATGAAAATCAATTTTAATCATCAATGTGTAATGAAATCCAACCATATAACTCTTCAAGAGTCATTTTCAACTTTGAAATGAAAAATATATATCTAAACAATCTCCGAAATATTTCTTTTCGTTGTTTCTGTATGCGTTGATAGTAGAAATCGTTATTAAACATAGATACACATCTTCTTCTTTTTTGATGAAAATGGACTCTCTCATATCTTATTTACCAAATAAATACTAAATAAATATTGTGACAATAGGCAAAAATATGTTAAATAGATAACTACATATGTTTTTCACTCACACTTATAAAAATATGTGTTTGTTTTTTACTTTTACAAATAAAAAATAGAGATGGATCTAGAGATCTTACATGTGCAGTCAGTACAGTTGACTTATTATTGTTATCGGTTTGGAACAGAAAATCGTCGATTCCGGTTCTGGTTCAGGTGGCTTTTTAAATTATTTTTATATTTCAAGTTGATTAAATTTTATAATTTTAAATCGAAGACGAGTATAAATTACAGTAATTAATCAACTGGTCAATGAATAAGAGTATAAGACAGCGAATGAAAGAAAAATAACATTTGTAAATTGCAATTACATTAATAATTCGAATGTGTAGATTACAAAATACAACAATTACAATGTTTAAGACTTAAGTATAATAAAATAAACAAATTACAATTACAGTTTATAAAGTAGAATTTAGAATTGCAAAATTGCAAATTACAAGTTTAGAAATTTATAAGAAATGGCGAAAAAAGAATAAAAAAAAGAAAAGAAAAATGACTTGAGCTCAATTTAAATCCTTAAAGTTAGATTTTAACAATTTAAATTGAGTTGTCTATGTATCCTCATTAAGGAATCAAAGTCCACTTAATTCTCTTACCTTGACTTACCTTCACTCAGGTCCAGATCGTTCGGATTCGGTAAATTCTTCTTCGTCGCTCTCGACACGAACGTGCCATTCTGGTTCTTGAGCTCTCATTTCCGCATTGGCCCAATCATCAAGTAACATGGTGGTTTTCATGTTTCTTGTCAACATGTTGCTCCTTCATTCGTCCAAAACGCAATCGGCAGTGCTGAAAGCTTACACGACAGCGACGGTGGAAGCGAGGACCGCAAAAACATCAATAGTCATGGTGGCAAGTATGAGATAGTCTTTCTCATGTAATTGACCACTAATCTAGGACGTTGAATTATTGTTGTTGATGACCTATATCTTTGAAAATAGAACAAAATTTCAAATATATATTTAATTCACTATTAATCATATCTCTATATCTATCGGTGTCTAGTAATGCTATTTTTCCTGCTATTGGATCGTTACAATCTATGTCTAAGTTAAATCTATAGCTACTAAAGTTAGAAGTAGAACTAGAAGTAGAAGTGTAAGTGTTTATTTGATGAGCGTTATAATATTTTGTTTCATAATCCTTAAATATGGCATGTAAGGCGTTTGAAAGATCTACCTCAAATGAAGCTCCAGTGTCTAAACCTAATTGTGTGAAGTTCACTAGAGGTAACAGTTGGAAACTTTCATAATAACAATCTAAATGGTTAAAAAACACTGCCTGGTTTCCATTTAGAATCTAAGAATTTAGAAACTAAAAATATTGCTGGAATTTTCCTAAAATATTTTAACCACTTTTGTACCATATAAAATATTAAAAGTTGTAATTGTTGACTACTTTTTATCATGCAACTATTAAAACTTACTGATATATACATGCGACGCTCCAAAACACGAACATAAGTACAATAATAAACATTAGATAAATCAACAATTGCAATTTTAAAAGATTGAAATAATTTAAATAATTCCATACATTGAGTCCAGGAAAAAGGTAATAAAAGCAATTCTACGTCGTTACAACTTCTAAAAAAAACTAATAAATAATCTTTATGCTCTAATGTTGAATTTATCATGTCATAAGTGGAGTTTCCTCTAGTCGATACATCCATAACAAAATTCGTATATCTTATTTTTTTTTATGACAATATTTTTGTCATTTCTTTCCTATACTTCTTTTATTATGAATTAATTTAACGGCTTGCCTAATTGGTTCTACATATTAATTAAACAAATATAAAGCATATTGAAAATATAAATTTAAAATATGACATATACATCTAACATGAAAATATTGTCCATTAATAATAGAGGCACATGCATCAATTAGTGCAGAAATACTAGCAAAATTGTCTTACTATAGATCTAGTCAATGAAGTTCTACTTATTTTTTTAGCACATTGGTCATATGTTTTTTTACACTATATTTATATTTATTATCATCATATGCACTTAATGGCAAATGTTTCATATTAGCATATCTAGTCATTATATTTGTTACATCTTTATGGTCATATTTAAAAAGAAAAGGCGTACCTGTCTGCGACGAATTTGTATGGGTGGCAGGCTGATAGTTTAGTTTAGTTGAGTTTGGGTTGAGCCGATCCCAAACTCGACCCGGTGATGTTTCTGTATGTGCTTGAAGAACGTACCGTATCCCCCAACGTGTGTAAATTTGTACTTTGCATTGCAATAGTTGCTACATAGTGAATTTCTTTAGAGCATTGGGATGATAATTAGAATCTCTATTCTCATCTTCTTAAAATGGTTCACAAAGATGTTGGATGTCTTACTTCGTCCCTTTGGTGGTGGCGGTGGTGGCATTTCTTCTTCTTCTTCTTCTTCTTCTTCTTCTTCTTCTTCTTCTTCTTCTTCTACGCATGTCGACGTTGGTCACCCCCCGTTTGGTAGGATGAAAGTTGTTGAACCTCGTCACTGGAAGGGAAATTGAAGCCATCGGAACTTGCGTTGAAGAATAATTCGGGCATATCTTGAGAGATGTTGGGATTGAGGTTGTTCATCATGTGCATGGCATTCATGCCCGTCGGGGCATCGGCTGTAGCATATTCCCCAGCCTACAAACATATCATGTATTGTATTGAAATAATTAGATTATAATCTTCAAAATGCTTTAGGTATTAATAAATTATACAATTTATATAAACTTATTACCTGCATTCGTCCACCAAGTTGCTGATCTAATAAATTGTGTTGCTCTCGAGCATCTTGGCGTTATGGTCTCTTTGATCTTATACGGGAGGCATCATCACTTTGATTTTGAGCAACATCTTTACCCTTATCAAAACGGTTAGAACGAGAAAACGACATATTGATATTGTAAATGTGTGTATATAGTATAGATGTTTGTGAGTATAATTGATATTTGATATTGCAAAGTAAGTAAAAGTAAGCACAACCTGCAAAAATAGAGAAAATTAGAGATAAAGAAGAGAAAAATTGAGGGTTGAGAAGTGAGAATTCTTATTAACACATGAGAAGTGAGTTAGAATGAGGATGATTAGAAGTTATTTATAGATAAAAATGAGTGGGAAAATTTTGAATTTGAATTAAATTTTAAAAAAAAAATAGGTATTGGCCGATTTTGACAGAAACCCGCCTGCTTTTACTATCACGTCTCAGCCCTAGCCAGCACCGTACTGCCCCCAGTCTGCAAACCCAAAAACAGACGGTTGAACTGCGATTCCATCCCATTTGGAATCGGAACCGAATCGGTAGAACCATCCAGTCGGTTCTGGTTGAACCGGTTACGATTCGAAATGTGAAACCGGCGGTTTCGGTTCCCGTTCGAACAAGCAGTTCCAGTTAACCAGGCATCCCTAAATCCGGTGAGTATTTTAAAGGCGAATACTTTAAAAAATATTATGAAAATCAATTTTTATCATCAATACGCAATAGAATCCAACCATATAGCTTTTCAAGAAGCTAATTTAAATTTGAAATGGAAAATATATATCTAAACAATCTATCAAATATTTTTTTACTTTGTTTTTGTATGCGTTGATAGTGAAAATCATTATTAAATATAAATACATATCATTCATTCTTCTTTTTTGAGAGAAACAGACTCATTCCTATTTTAATCTACAAAACAAATACTAAATAAATAGACAATAGACATGAATAGCCTAAATAGATAATTACATATGTTTTATACTAATGCTGATAAAAATATATGTTTGTTTCTATATTTTCAAATTAAAAATAGAGATTGACCCACGGACACTGACATGTGCAGTAGGTACAATTAACTTATTGTTGTTCACATCGTTGACCTGACGATTGCGTGCGACAAGGCTACCTGCGGTGTTCCGATTAGGCTTCTATGACCAAAAAATTTGGCGAAGCTACTGTGACCCAATTTTCCAGCGATGCTACCGCGACACGTTAATTCAATATTACATGGTTGGAAAATTGTGTCAACTAGCCTCGTCAGAACGCCGCACTATAACTTTGCCAGAACAATGCACAATTGGTGCCACGGTTTATGTTTTGTAGCACCGTTGACTAGTTAAGAATAAAAAAAAGTGACAATAAAACATATATTTTAATGAGTTGGCTATTTCTATATATATATATATATAAAAGAGGGAAATACCATAAATTTTAAATTCATAGAGGGTAATAAGGTCTATATATAAAATACCATAAATTTTAAAATTAAGTAAAAATATAAAATAATACAAAATTACTAATTAAGTCTTATTATGTTAAAGACATTATGTCTCAAAATCATAACCCATAAAAAAATTCCCCCATAATTAGCAATATTATAAAAATCAGGGAGTTCAACAAAGAAATATCCTTCTATCATTCCATATATAATATAATGTCGCAAACAAATACGTACATTTTTGTACCACAGAATTTGTCACATACTTCGTTCTTTACTAATGAAGAATCAAGTTCTCAAACTTCACGACAAACTAGTCCCAAATAAGGGCACAGACACAGCTACGAAATATATAAATATTTAATAAAGATTGCAAAAAGAGACAAGTGATGAATGAATTTTCCCTCTAAAAACCCCAAGCAGCAGCATCTACAAGAAAATGGAAGTCACACAACTATGGCTACTCCATTTTGACTCCACAAGATGTTCATCTTGTCAAAACTTCATCGACCACGACCACGGCCATGACCTCCATTATTCGTCTAAATGGAGCAAGGCGGCTATGCAGTGACCGTCGGAGAAGTTTTGTATTGATCCACAACGGCAATGTTGAACTTCCCACTCAGGCGCCTCGCCTTGAAACTGCTCCCCTGTTTCAGAGGCTTCGGTAGGAACAGAGAATCGAACATCTTCTCTATCGACTGCGCCGTGTATTTCGCATACTTGCTGGAGCTCTGGTCTTGCTCCACCAACGGCCCGTAGTTCTGCATGTAGCTCCGGTAAACAGGCACGATAGTCTGAACTATGACCTGGCGCGTCTTCTCCCTTAAATCCTTGTCTGCAACGGTCCAGCCCTCCTGCTTTTTGTACATCTCATCAAACGCCTCGTTGAAAGCTTTCAACCTCTGTTTCACCAGGTTACGAGCAGTGGCACGCCCTCCAGAGAACAAGATCAGGCCCTCCCGGCTCAAGAGAGCCGGGAGCTTGCCCCAGCTCTCGCGCAGGTACAAGGTGGAATAGTACCCCGTGCACTGCTCGTGATCCCTCAACCAAGAATCTCCGAGCAGGCCACCGAGCTTGGTGTCTTTCAAATACTTGTACAAATGCCAGTTGTTGTTCATCAGGAACAGATATGACGAGCCAGCGTCTTCATAGGCCTTGGACCAAGTCTCCAGGTTGTGCTCAATGGCTTTAACCAAGTTCAAGAGCTCATTGACAAGGATCCGCTCTTGAAACTTTTCGTGCTTCCAGCTTCTCTCGATGACTAGGGCTTGCGTGAGGATCGGCTTATAATCATCACCAAGAAGCTTATTGCAGTAATCAGTGATGAAAGTCACCACTCTAGGGATACTGCAATCTGGAGGCGGAGGCGTCTGCCTCTGCAGCTCGACCTGAACCAGAAGCTCCCAGAAAATCTCACACGCACCCTCAATCAGTCTCTTGATTAGATCCCTAGTTAGATTCTGAATCTCAGCACAGGGAGCTCCACCAAAAAGTTTGTTGAAATCCAATCTAAGCTTGCTTAACGAATCAAAGATGTCGAGAAGCTTCAATAGCTTAATTGGATCCTTCTTACTTTCTGTAACCATCTTCCCAAACTGCAGGAAGGCGAGAAATCCAGCCTGGGCAGCTATCTTAGCAAAACAGCTCTTCCAAACATCCAACCCCATCCTTTCAAAAACATCATTGCATAGTTTGTATTCGGCCTCAAAAAGGTGCTTCACGGCAAATTCAAGATGCTTGCCCCACTGAGATATATAGACCTCAATGCTCGCCACATCATTAAACTCTGAGACAGATATCTCAAGATAATCCAAATTAAGTGCCTGCAAACTAGCCCGGACATTTGAACTCCGCACCTCAATATAAATAGACACACACTTTTCAAGCCTGCCATTATTGATCAATCTCCCTAAAATAGCTTGCAACTTATGAATAACAGCCACTGGCAAAGGTGATGGAGCAATGCAGGCTCTTTCACCAGGCAAGGATTGAGACGACATTGGCAATGGAGCACTGTTTTCTGTCAACAGCAACCTAAACTCATTCTCCAACCTATTCAATGCAACCTCGTACAGCCCCCCATCAAGGCGGCCCTTCTCCTCACCTACCTCCAATCTCCGAAGGCTGTCCAACGCCTTCTTCAAACCCGAGATATACCAGTCATCCGCCACCTTATGATCCTCCAAATACTCCACTATATCACCCAACCACTGGATTGCCATCCCACAATGCTCTCCCAAGAACCTCAACGCCTCTTCAAGGCGTTTGAGCACGCCTAGATACCCCTGCAGATTGTGTTGGGGATCCGACAACGACTTCTCGAGTCCATGAATGGCATCAAAAACCTTAAGAACTGCAGCTGCTGGAACCACAGCTCGATTAATATGACCACCAACAGTGCTAAGCGCGTCCCGTTGAGCCCGTATAGGCCGGATAGCCACCTCCAACGATGGTAATCTTTGAGTAATCTCATTTAGCCTAGGTCCAGCTTTCTCTAGAGACAAACCTAAAGCTTTGGACTTCTCCACATTGGCTTTCAACAACTTTCTAGCAGATATCAGATTTAAAATCGTTTCATCCATAATCAAGCACAGACAATTTACACACTAAAAAACCAACTTATTATTCCCACAGAAAAAAAGAAAAAAGAAAAAAGAACTAAAAACACTTCTAGTATTTATGAACACACTGATCTACTAACTATTAGCTAATTATCTAAGAATCAACAAAGAACACAACAACTAATCTGGGTTCTTGTAGAACTCAACTCCCATTTGTGCACCAATCTTAGCATAAAAAGTTGCAAAATCAAGAACTAATCACCCGCCACTTGAACCAACAGAAACCCTCAACTCAAAATCAAAACTTTCCTCCACCCAAAAAAAAAAATTTTGAATTCACCCAGGTTTTTACTGGTTTGAACAAGAAAAGGAGCGAAAATAGATCGAGTGAGTCGTTGAGAATTCGAAAGAAAAAGAGAAGTGAGTGTACCTCCGTCCTGATTCAAAAGGAAACGTTTGGGGAGGGGGGGGATAGAATCATAGAACCCTAAATCGGGAACGGGAAAAGAAGAGGCTTTCGGCAGATTGTCTCTCAAATCCAACGGATCGTGCTATGCTAGAGTGCTTGACGGTATATTTGCCTTTTTCCTGTTGTTTGTATGCATCTTTTTTGTCTGCTTTTTTCTTTTTTCTTTTTTCTTTTTTCTTTTTTCATCTGTATCTGCCTGCCTCGCTTTCATTAACCCACTTTTCTCGTCATTTATAAGATCAAATATCAAAATTGAACAGATAGGATTAATCAATATTTCATTTTCCTTTTTTATGATTTGATAGGAAACAGACTCATATATTACCAAATGAGTCAAATTAGAGGTTACAAAATGCATGAACCAAATAGTATCAGTTTTCATTTTAACACGTGGGAGTCCATATTTGAATAAATTTATGTTCTTATATAATAGTCTGCAAAGCATATAAATTATATTTGAAAATTGGATGTGTAATAAATATCGTGTCCAATAATTTGCAAATCATACAAAATACATAAATTAAACTTGAAAAATCAGATATGTAATAACCTGCAAACCACATAAAAAAAGTCGCATTTAAAAAATTAAGTATGACAAACTCAAATCTATAAAAGTATTTATGATTTTTTGAATATGAAACCTTATATCTAAAAAATACAGACTTTATCACTAAATTATCCCTTGTGACACCTCAAAACCAAATGTGTTCACTGTCGAAGTTCATTTTGTGATATTTAAAAATTATTTTGATCGCTGAATTATTAGACAGTAGGTAAAATCTATAGACCAGGTATCTCAGAATACCCATAGCTAGTGGCTCTCTTTGTAATATTTCGTAATACTAGTAAGGGACAATAATATTTTATGTTCCCAATTTTTAGTGTATTTTTAAAAAAAAAATTAAATTTTTATAAAAATTATGAAATACCTCAAATTTTAAGTATTTTTTTTTCACAAAACATCACGCTATACAAAATTTGGTGACAAAAATCTAATTTATCTCGCCGGAGTTTGAACTGGAATTTTTTTAATATTTAAAAAAAAACAATAATAATATTTCATAGTCCCAAATTTCAGCATATTCCATAAAATTTTAAACTTTTCACATTTTTCATAAAATATCTTTATATACAACTTTTAACATTTATCTAAAAAACAATACAATTTAGATGTTATAATTTTTGTAATTACAGTTTACTTTATAATATGGGCTCCATATGTCACCAAGTACATTCTCGTCGCCTTTTTTTTTACTTCATATCTTATTTATTTTTAATTAGTAATTACCCATATTCTCAAAAACAATAATAGTAATTTCCCGTGGTCCTTTTTTTCTTGGAAACTTGTGGGAAGTCCAAAATAAACTACTTAGGAGACGCTTGATACGATGGAATGGAACGAGAAGGAATGGAATGAAGGTCTATTTCATCATACCAAACACCTCATTTTCTTCATACC
>JAYDZE010440903.1:0-16381 GCA_034509125.1 Monilaria moniliformis | reverse complement strand
AGACTATAGCATTTAATTTCAGTAAATTAAATGTTTTGACCATATTAAATATTGGTCAAACTCTTCGATTCCAACACCTTTTTGCGTGTTAAATCTGTATGCGAAGATCCTTTCTTTAAGAGAATTAAGATTGAAATGGGATAAAAGTTGTGCTTCCGATGAGTTGGAATTGTTAAATGGAACAAAAATTATGTAAAGCTCAATTTGTTAAAATGCAGTATGTGAAAGTAATGAAGATCAATGGCTTTCAGTGGTTGTTGTAACTTTGTGATAATTTAGCGTGAGTTATTAGTTATAGTTGTAATAATTGTATTAATTTATAAGAACATGGAGTAAATATTATGATTGGAATTAAACTTTACATACATATATCCACACGTGAGTTATTTTCCTAGTTTTGGGATATACAGTGGACACAAATTATAAGTTATAACCTCTTGGAATATGCACTCATTCAATTCATTGAGAATTATAAAGTATTATCAGTTTTGAGATTATATAAAATAGACCGATTTTGAAAAACCATTGAACCAAATTAACTAATTAGATATCAGTTTTTGAATTTTGCATATTCATCCCAATCTCCCTTATGATCATGCCTCTAAAAATCAAGCAAAGCAGCCATGTACTCTTATATAGGTGGATACTGAAATCGCTAAGAAAGTCATTACAATCGTATAGAAGTTACAAGTGGATTGCTGACCTTATCTATGTATGTTTTCATGCACCTGTCTTGACGACGTATTTATCTAGTTATTCGGTATCCCAATTTATCTTAATAAGCCCCCCTACCCATTACCATAAAAAGCATAATGGTTCTATCTTCCAAATAAGAGAGCATTACAATTAGAGATGGCAATGAGCCGGATCTGAACTTGACCATGCGAGGTCTAGATCCAGAATCAAATTTTTTTGCTTGGGTCCCGATTCATTAGGTCCAACAAAATTGAGATCCAGGTCCAGATCCATAAGATCTAGAGGTTCCACAGATCTTGACTGAGTCGATATTTTTTTCTATAACTAAATAAATTCTAATTAATTAAAAATTTACATTAACACTACAATAATTATCTAGATCACCAATAGCATAAGAATTCATAAAAAAATATTACAATAACCAAAAATAGGTCATAACTTTATGAAAATACTACAATCAACCACAATCAATACTAGAATAATAATGACTACAACAACAATAGCCAAAAAGAGCACAATCATTAATGCTTGAGGCTAAAGGTTTTAGGTTTGAGCCAATGGCAGCGCAATCTTTAAATTTAATATGACATTTACCAAATTAATAAAGAAAAAGAGCACCATTAATAATTAAAATATAAGAGTCTAGTATTTGATAAATTAAAGCAAGATGTCGATATGTCCGAGTGGTTAAGGAGACAGATTCGAACCCAGCTATCGACGATCTTCTTTTCCTTTCCCTTTTATTTTTCCTTGAAATAAAACTTCATTTCTGACAAGGAAAATTATTTTAAATGTTTTAGAAGAAATATTCCATCTTATTGGCGAAACCTATTTATATTCATGATTTATATTACATCAAAAAAAAAAAAAAACAAATTACATAACATTGGCTGATTGGCATAAATGTACCTTTTTCTTTTTGTTTATATCTGGCACCGATTCATACTGGTTTTGCATTAGAAGCATATTTAAGTGGGACATTCCCTTTAATAGTTTAAGACTTAAGTAGGCTATGATAAATTTCAATTCAAATTATTTGAAATAGATAAAGATAGGGCTATTTAATTGATTTTCGGAAATTTCAATTCTAATTATTTGCAATAGATAAAGATAGGGCTGCTTAACTGGTTTTCGGTTAACCGATAACCGAACCAAAACCGACCGGTTATCGAAAGAAGCAAAGCGGTGGAATTGAAAGTTTTTGATAGAAATGTTTGTAGGTTACTGGCACTATTTTTCTTTTGTTTGTTATCTTACTTTAGGGATCTTTGTGCTTTTCATGTACTATTTTTCTTTTTCATGATGAATGTTTTATACTTGTGTTAGATTATTTTCTGTTGATTGCTGATTTGTTTATTTAGTTGAAATAGAGAAAAATCGAAAAATATTAGTAGGATTTTTTTTCTCCATATTTTTCAATTTTAATAATAAATATTTTTTATGTTCATAATATGTATAAAAAGTGCATGTGGTGCAATGAGTAAAGTGCTTTATAATATCCAATTGGTTAGGGGTTCAAGCTCCACTTGAACTAAATTGAAGATCTTAATTTTTGTGATTCGGTTATTCGGTTAATCGAATGACCATTTCGGTGCGGTTCCGATTTCTCTCCCGGGCCTTCAATTGGTTCGATTAACCGATTATTTCGATTCGGTTAGAACCGGACCGGCCGAATAAGCAGCCCTAGATAAAGATTGTAGTTAAATGTGATATCTAATAACTTATATTAATCACGCATGCCTGAAATCTATATAAATATATAATAACAACTAGAGATGTCCGGAAATATAAATTTCAATTTTCTTTCTTTTCATATTTCTGAATTTGGAAATTCATTATTTTATAGCTAATAAATTTATTATTTGAAACTTAACGTTTAATTAATTCTATGCAAATTTCTTTATTTAATCCATTACCATTTATTTCTAATTGAAACCGTAATATATTGATTGATTTATGCAAATCAATAGGGTATTATAATTGGTAAGTTGTACAGAAAAGCTCGAAAAATCAGACTAATCAGTAGATATAATAAATTGAGTTCAGTTTTTTTTTTTTTTTTTTTTTTGGGGGGGGGGATTATTTTTATTCAATGAAATGTACTTTTAATAGCAAGCTAAGGACATATCTAGGAATGCTCTCTCTCCCTCAGAGCATCCACAGTGGATGCCTGCGTCCTGTCCTAGAGGCAACGGGTTGGGCGCAGGCCGCGCTGCAGGCGTGGAGCGGGACGAGACGCCCGAGACAAAGGGAAAACGCGAGGGTTGGTCAGCCACGCGCCCCCTCTTCCATACCTAATCACGGGCGTGCGTTTCGCCCACTTATTGGGGGTGCGAGTGAGCTTCGCATGTCTCGTAATAATTTTTTTTTCAAAATTTAAAAATCATTTTTTAATTAAAAAACAAAAAATTATTTAATTAAAATCGAAATTTAATTTTCTATTTTTATAGAAAATCAAAAATCAATTTTTTATGACAATTTTCAATTATGGTGAAGGATCATATTTATAATCACTTCCACCATAGTATCTTTTAATATTTTTTCAATATGGGATGAATGTGTGGTATAAATAAGAAGGAACAAAGTATATTTATTTGTTTAATTTTTGATGTAGGATGAATTATTCACTTCCACCACACTTTTTTTAATTATATAAGTATTTTTGTTGTTTTAATTACAAAATGAATTGTTGGTCTCGTGGTAAAAGGCTCTTAAGAAAGTAATTGGTGCTTGGGTTGAAAACCCAACTCCGTCAATTAGTTTTTTTGAAGCTTTTTTCTTTATTTTGTTTATTTTCATTTATTTTATTATTATTATTATTATTTTTTGCTTATCAAATTGTTCAAATACAATGAAATAAAGCTCGGTGCACATGAATTTATCTATTTTTCGAGCATAGTTCAAGGTTAGGTTATTTGTATACTTCTGCTTACTGATTTTTATTATGTAATCTTAAGAATTTAAAATTTAATTTTGATTTTTAAATTATGTAATTTTAGAAATTTTAAATATGTAATTTTTTTATTTTAAAATATATAATATTAGGAATTTTAAACTATTTCATTTTAATTTCTTTAATGAAATTCGCATATTTTATTAAATTTAAATTGAATTTAATTAGAAAATGTAATAAATCTAATAAATAAAAAATGAATAAAAAAATGTAAACATGAGATCCATGAATAATTAAAGGAATGGATGGTTAATGGATGAAGGTTGCTGGTGCTGTCTCTTAATTAGTAGTAAAAAATATTGTAAAACTCATAAATAATAGTGGTATTAAGGACCTCAATCCCTCCCAAATTTGCTATATTCATGTCATTTGCGCTTTTGTCGGAAGCAGTGGTTTAGCCCAACTTGGCATATTACATGTCCAATTTCATATATGAACACCACATTAAGTTATAAATCTATTAGGTGTATTATAATTTTCGCATAGTTCGAATTTGTTGCAATTTATCATGCATTGTATTATCAAAATAGAAAATTTAAAACTAATATTGTTAATATATTTTTATACTAGTATTTTATAGCAAGTATATATATATATATATATAATTATTATGTTTGAATATTCATTTATTTTCATGTTTTCAGAAATAGTTTTCAACAATTATTGTTAGATTAAACGTGTAAATATATAGTCAGAAACAAATATTTGACGATGACTCATATGTCCAAATATTATCTTATTGAACCAGCAAAACCAAGATTTTGTTTCCTCAAATCAAGATCTTGATTAATGCAAATTTAAAATTTTGAGTCGCCTAAAAAATTGGGAGAGTTCTAATTGCAGAGAATAGAAAATTGGAAGAGTCATAATTGTAACAAATTTGACATGAAAAAGAAAATTACTCATCATTATTTTTCTTTGTCCAAACTATAGAACATGAGATAAAAAATATTGGAACTATTAATATGTGATAAAAAAAATTCTCATCTTTTCATATCTATTAATTTTTTATGATATATTTGCAAGTAAAGAGTATGCACCCTTAGTTAAATATGCGTTCAATTCTCTTATATCTCAAGAAGGGACTTACTAGTTATTATGTAAAGTTAATGTTGAATGTCACATATTTTTATATTTATTAATACAAGGTCACGTGCCTTAATTGAGAAAACACGACCTGTTTTTGCATACAATAATATAGCTATAAAGAAAATTTATGTATATAAAATTATTTCGTAAATTTTATGTCCTAACGGGGTAGCCTTAAAATTGAAGGTTTAGATATAGAATTGAAATTTTCTAACTCGAAAAATATTCAACTCCAAATGGCTCAAACCAAAAGTAGCTTGATACTGAGTGAGCTAATCTGAAATTAAGTGGGTTAGCCCGATTGATATCCATAACCACTCACATATATGGTAATATCTTTACAAAAGATATGATATCTCAATCAATAAAAATTAGATATTAAATCTTTTCATCTTCTAGTAATATACTACTAATCATAAAAAGTTAGATATTATATTTTCACTATATATGTTGGAATTTTATTCATAATACAATAAATATAATATATCTTTAAATTGTATAAAATAAATCATTGTATTAAACTATGTGAATCATTATATGTGATAAATAAATAAATCGACAGATACTAACTTCATGTGTATAAAATGAACTCCGATTAATCATCACATTAGATATAATATATTCATAATACTGAAACTAAAAAATCATTATATCAAAATTATTACTATAACATGTCACATAATATGAATCATTATATGTCATTATAAAAAAAAATCTAATAACATGTCACATAATATGAATCATTATATGTAAAGAGTTCGGTCAATATATAACAACTATAACAACTAACACTTCATTAAACTGACAACTCTTTCATATTCGACTATTTTTAATATTGGGAGAAATTATAACATACATAACGTTACTATAACACATTTTTTATGTTACATATATTATAGTGAAGTAATAGAAAACACGTATCAACTAAATACATGATTCCCAAAATTTAGGATAAAGCTTCTACTAATAGTAACTTACCATACATTATTATATTATGATTATCGTAAATACATTATACCTAAATTTTAGGATAAAACTCCTACTAAATAGTAACTTAGAATACATGATTATATTATGATTACCGTAAATACCCTTCTCGTTTAAGTTAATTTAAACATGATCGGCCATGTGGCTTAGTATAAACGCTCGGATCATGTTATCCAACGGCTAAATCTCGGTCTTATTTCTGCATTAATATGTAGTTCAGATATGAATGCAACTCTCTCTCTCTCTATATATATATATAACTAATTTTTTTTTATCAAAAATAGTTTCTATCCAAAACTTTGTTTCTAAATTTGGCCATATGTTATTTAGGAACTAAATTATTTATTACAAAATTAATTATTTTTACAATTAATTATATATATGAATACTCATTAATCAATATATGTACATATATATAGACATAATTTGGTTTATGTGTGTAAAAATATAATATTGATGATTCAAATTTTTATTAAAATATTACTTATTAATAATTGATCATAATTGTAATTTTAGTCTTAAACAATTATTTATTACTATTTGACTTTTTAAAATATTAAAATCTAATTCAAAGTAAATGAGCCTAAGGGCATGTGCAATACAATCGTGGAAACGCGCCGAATCGGAGTTGGAGAGGCGCGCCTGCATTGCATGTGGAGGGGCCGGGCCGGGATCGGCGACAGACAACGAGTGCCACCACAATCACGCTCTTGTCCAATCGCAAAGAAGCGTGCCTTACATGTAGTGTCCATTCGGATGTGGAGCACCTCTCGTCCATTTTTTTCCATTATTTCCCGAAAAGGAGGAGAAGAAGAAGAAGAAGAAGAAGAAGAAGAAGAAGAAGAAGATAAGGTTTTAGGTTTCTTAACTATATTTTATATTGTTATTGGGATAATTAGTTTGGGCCATAAATTTGAATTGAATTTCTTATTGGGCTAATTAGTTTGGGCCAAGGAAATTGAGTTTCTTATAAATGATAAATCCACTTATTTTAATTATGTAATTTTTCATTTTAATTATATAATTTTTTTTATAATTTTGATGAATTTTTAATTTTTAATTTTGTAAGTTTTGAAATTTTAATCATTTATTTTATTTTAAAAAATATCGCAATTTAAACAAATACTCCCCATGTCCCAAGTTTAACGATTCGATTAATTTTCAAGATGTCCCAAGTAAATTGAGTCATTTTATTTTATAGTAAAAATTAGGGGATTTAACGATCATTTAGCAATGTTTAGTAAATCCCTTATTGCAATTTAAATTAACCAAAAAAATTGTTAATTATGAATTTTTTGATCCACCCCCCTGCACTCACCAGGAACCATCATTCATCCATCCTGTTCACAGTCGGTCCCTTTATATAATCTTTTTACCCTCTCTCTGTCATTGAGACAAAAAACCCTAGTTTTGTTCACCTTCGATCTTCGAACTAAGGTCTTCTTTCTCCGAACCCACTGAATCTCCGCTTCAGATCTGTGATCTGCTACCTCTAATTCGAGCTATTATGACCGCATTGCATTCAACCGCCTCATATATTTTCTCCTTTGCGGCCATCTCTTGAAACCCTAGTCTCATTCACTTTGTAATCCACCCTCTCGCCATACCTATGGCTTCTGACGACGAGATCTGTGATGGTGGGTGGATTAGTCCCCGGTACCCCATCACTATGCTGACGTCTTGGCCCAGTTGGTTCACTGGTGGTGGGAAATGACTCGGGTACTTGGAAGCGAAAGAGAGTTCAAACAAATGACGCTACCCCCATCGCGTAATTATTCCATCAACCTTATGTTTATATTTCCTTGTACTGAAAGTGAAAATGAAAAAGACGAACAATAAAAATATAGAAGTTAATATATAGACTTTGAATATACATAGTGATAGGGATGTCAGTCCAACCCGAATCCGCTGGGCTGGTCCGACTAGCCCGTTAATTTTAGAGAGTTAGGGTTGGAAATTTCTAACCCGATAATATTTTGGCCCTATTAGCCCGCACCCGATTAGCCCGTAACCTGAAACCCGATGAGCTAGCCCTCTAGGTGCAACCAATATTATGAAATATGCTTTTAAATTTAACGAAATACATTTGTGTTTCATTTTAATTTTATAATTCTTAAATTATGTTTTTTTTATCATGTCAAGATCTATAATAACTTATTCATAAGTTAAATCATTCAATAACTTTATCCAACGACATTCTTATTCGATGTCATTTTTTGTTTTTGTTTTTACACTAGCAGTAGTAGTGTTTAGTTGTGTTTGAGTTGAAGTATATTTTTCAAAATTTTATTAATTAAATATTTTACATTCATTAAGCATTGGAGAAATCATGCATCATGTTTTGGAGAACTTGATAGGATGGTGTGTGATGTGCTTAACATTCTTATAACAATGATAACATAAGAATCTTCTTTTCGTATTAGAGCACACATTATGAACAAATATACCAAAAATTGCAAGCTTTTCTTTGCACACGTAACTGGTGGCATATATATTTTGATGGTAACTTTATTTTTGTTATAAAATATTAATTATCAAACTATATTATATTTTAATATTATAATATTTTTTATTAGATAGTGAAGAATTTGAAGATTATGAGTTTGAAATGAATTATCAAGTTGAAGCTTCAAAGATTATCAGCGTAGAAGAATGATGTTATTCAAATGTTTAGAATTTAGATTCATTTCTGAGACTCTTTGATTTTATGAGGCAAAACTATTTTGAACAATTCGTCGTTAATTTTATGTTATGTATTAATCCTTGTCTTCTTTAAAATATTTTAGACTTTGAATTTTATGTTTATCATGTGATTTATATATTTATTTTTTATACGTTTATACATTATAAATATAGAATTTTTAAGAATAAAAAAATACATAGATTAATTTTTGTCGTTTGCTTTTAGCCCGATTAGTCCGCTGAGTTAGCCTGAAACCCGAACATTTAGGGTTAGAGGTGGAAATTTTGAACCCCATAAAATTCCAACTCGATTAACCTGCATCCAATTAACCTGTAATTCGAGTAGAACTGACCTGAACTCCAATAATCTGGAACATTCCTACATACTATTATAGACGAAAGCCGGAAAACTAGAAGTACGATTAAAACGATTTGCATTTTTCCTAAAATGAAAACTTACGTCACATCATTCGACTGCAACCGGACGAAAGAATTATCATAGAATAATTTCCACTTTAGACGAAAAACCTATCGTTAATAATTTCCACTTAAGACGAGAAAACTAGTCATTAATTAACTTCCACTTATGAATACTTAATTACCACTAATTACCTGTCCGTTGCTTTGACAAGTCAATTTCTCTCGCGTTTAAATCACACCCTTTGTTACTCAACCCGATCTGTAAGTGACAAAAAGGAAGCCTTTGATTGCGTTGTGCCTACGGTTGGAGAGAGAGAGACAGACAGACAGAGAGAGAGACAGAGTTCTGAGCACGGAGAGAGAGCTATGGAGATTGTGGGGCAGCTGCAGAAGCAGTGTTTTGACTTCTCTACTTCTCTTCATCGCGAGGTTAGTTTTTCTCTCTCTTCTAGTGATCTCTTACTGTTTTTCCAAGCAAATCAATGAAGATTTGCTAAAACTCTTTTTGTATGCTTCATATGATAAAAACTGAATCTTGATAGATTTTTTTATCAAGAACTCTATGAATTTTGTCAGTCTAACTTTTCTTCATAATTCCAGTCTTATATGTGTCAGATTTCTCTTTAAGACACTTTGAAGAATTTTAAGAGGGCTTTTGTCTTTCCAGTCCTTTATGAAAAAAGATGTTTTCAAGAATTTTGGAGGCTCTCTAAATTTAGTTAATCTAACATGTTTTTTTAATTTTTTGGAAAAAAGGGTTTCTTAGATGAACAGTATTTCCAGCTGCAGAAATTGCAAGATGAGAGCAACCCTGATTTCGTGTTTGAAGTTGTCTCACTCTTCTTTGATGATTCTGAGAAGCTTCTGAATAATTTGGCAACTGCTCTGTGAGTTTTATTTCTTGTTCTTGATTTTTCTTCCTTCTTTTTATTTTATTTTATTTTATTTATTATGATTCATGGCTCCTAAATCTTTTCTTTTCCCTTTTGTGTGTTTATGTAGTCAGCAGCAGGTTGTAGACTTCAAGCAGGTTGATGCCCATGTTCATCAGTTCAAAGGCAGCAGTTCAAGGTAATAGTGATCAAGAATTTGATATATACTACACCGTTTCATCCATTCGAATTCTTGAAGCCGAGATCCTATGATTGGATTATGCCATCCGAATTTGTGTTTTGCAACAAACTGTTTGTGTTGAGAGTGTGTAGATTTAGATCTGGCTGCAGTTCTAGTCTGGATGCTCGTTTTCTTCTAGTTGTTTACCGCGTTGTTTGATCCTTGTTCCATCTAATACCAGCATAGGTGCACACAGAGTGAAGAACATGTGTGTTGCATTCAGAAACTTCTGTGAAGAGAAGAACCTTGATGGGTGAGCTCTCAACTTTCTGCTCATCTAATTGTTCGTTCTCAATGAGGTGATTGGAAACTATGCTAGGATCAGGATGGAAACGAGGTTTATGGTTGCTGATTTATTTGTTTTGAGTACTGGCTTGTTTTGATAAACGTTGTGTAGATTAGATCATCATAACTGCTAAGAGCACTTTCACGTTTAAGAATTCTCTTAGCGATATCATTCGATGCCCTATAATATTCAGGACTTAAATATGCTTTAGTCGTTACCAATATATCAAGCTTCTGGAATAGTATAAGGCTCGAACTGTAGCCCACCCTCATCCAAAGTATGCTACTCGTGCTGATAGGTCTTATATGCATCGGTCATATGTTCATAGTATTGTGATCGACTCACAATTGATGATAGTATTGTTTTCACTGTTTTGATGCAGGTGTTTGAGATGCCTGCAGCAAGTAAAGCACGAGTACTTTCTTGTAAAGAACAAGCTCGAAACTTTGTTTAGAGTAAGTTTTCTGTAGATCTTCACATTCTAGGTGGAACACAAACCTAACTGTTGCATCCGATATTTGGTATTTTTATGGAGTAATCTATCTTTTTATTCCTCTAATGTGTCAATTTAGGTATATCTATCAACTTCCCTTTACTTAGCTTCTTTATGCAACTGACCTGCATTCCAAATGATCCCCTTTGTTAAATGCAGTTGGAGCGACAAATTGTGGAAGCCGGTGGGACAGTTCCTGACATAGCATGACTTGTCATAAATGAGTCGAGTTACTCGTGACCAAAAGTATCGTGGTAGTTGTAGATCTGAAGATATTGAGGTGAATGTTTTGTGTGAATTAAATTCGATTTTCTGTTACAAATCTTGTGCTCGAGTTGTGTAAACATTCTGCAATGCATCTAGCTGTTAATACTGTTTTTTCATCTTTTTCTATAGCCCTAATGCTTGTATTTTCAGACAGGAAACTTCTGCTTGTTACTAAATATTAACTTCTTATACGTAGATTGATTCATAAAAAATTACACTTAGATTAGTTTCTAGTTTCTGGAATATGAGCGAGTTTTGCGTGTCTAAGTTGGATCCTGATCGAGCTTTTAGTTTCTTTATGGATCAAATTTCTAGCCTAATTGTTCTTTTTTCTAGAGCTTTTCCTTGAGTTTAGTAATTTATTTTATTTCGTGCTGCAATATTGTTAATATACATGTTATGTTGCGTATGTGTTGATCGAGCTCGAGTTGAATTGGACTCAACTCTTAGTCTTGATGATATCTACTTTGAATATTTTGATGCCTGAGCACAAGTCCTTGAAGAAAAATACCTAGTTGCTTATAATCGAATACATACAACTCTTGAGGATGCAGCGCGCCTCAATCAATACATTGTGCTTAGACTGATGTAACGCTACGATTAACCAATTATCTCTGCACGAGCACCAGCCCTTGACAAAATGATGGAAAGGTTAGTATCACGAACAACAACTTCCCTCCCTGTAATCTTCGACACGAGCTTGATGGCTGCATGGCAATCGCCACATACACGGAGGTTTTTAACTATCCGAATAACAGAGTTTGCTTTCGTTGCAATAAGGCCAAATGCAAGAGCCAACTTCTCACTGTGACAACCCAAAAAATGCTCTTTCTCCTCTTCTATATCGAACAGCACATATTCCGTGCTAGGCACAAACCAGCGGCAATTAGCGCTCTGGACAGCTCAGAGAGTTTACCATATATCCCATCCGACATAGCATGTGATGTGTCTCCAACGAGGAACTCCTGGACAATACTTTCCACCTCTATCCAACTACGGCCACACACTTTCTGAATCCCTTGCCCGTGCATGACTGCCCTAATACTCTCCGATTCATCCAATTTCTGATTACCCGAGTAAATATTTGATAGAAGGACGTAGTTCCCTGAGTTCCACGGCTCCAATTTGATTAAATGTTGTGATACATGCTCAGCCAATCGAGTATTCTTGGGCAACTGACTCCAGCCAACAGAGCTCTCCAAACTCTGGAGTTGGCATTCATCGGTATACTCAAGATCATATCATGAGCTTCGTTCAATAAACGAGCTCGAGCAAGAAGATCAACCATGCTTCCATAATGCTCAATAGTAGGATCCAAAGAATATAAGTCACTAATTCCATTGAAAAATGACGCACATCATCAACAAGACCGGCATGAGCACATCCACAGAGTAGACCAAGAAACGTGTTCCCGTCTCCATTTGATACGTACTATGTACGCACGTGAGATAGAGAAAGCTTCGAGTGCTTTCGAACTCCAGAAATTGGGAGGCAAAGAGAGAGAAGGCCGTGAACGGCGTCAAAGAGAGAGGTGAGAAGAAAGTAGATGAGAGATAGGATTTTTGATAAATCTTCTTGATACCTAATAATGATAAACATGACAAGTATTTAAAGTAAAGAAGCAACATAATAATAAGGGAAATCTAATTAATTAAATCCTATAGTTATCTTGTTGCCTAACCCTAATGCTCCGCCGCACCCCATCCGTTTCCTTCCTTCTTGCACGGCGCATGTCATCCTCTTGGCCCAAAACTTCACGCTTGCTCGGCCCATGTCTTCGACGTCACGGCCCAAGTCTTCATCGTGGCTCTCTTCGCGAGTCCTCTCTTTAGCTGTCTCCAAGTGTGCATTTCATTCGTAACACCATTCCAACCACATTTCTGAACTACACCAAAACAACTAAATGCTGTTTTGGTATGGCTAGTCATACCTAGATAAGAAATGACTGCATTGGAAGCGACAAGATCCTTGGTTTTCGTTCCTCCAAAAATCTCTCAAGCTAGAGCCATTTTACCCCATTTGGCATACATGTCAATCAATGCAGTCCCCACAACAGGATTGCACATAAACTCGTTCCTATTTATCATGCTGCAAGCCCGTTCCCGAGCTCCAAAGCCCCAAGCCTAGCGCAAGTAGAGAGCACCCCGACAATGACATAGTGATCCGACCCAAATTCTCTCTCAGCATCATACGAAATACTTCCAGAGCCTGCTTTGGAAAACCATAGGCCGCGTAACCTTGCACCATAGTGCCCCAAGCAACAATATCTCTCTCGTGCATCCCATCAAAGATGGCAGGCGTTTTCTCCATGTTTCCACACAGCATACATATCCACCAACGCAGTATTCACAAACACATTCAACCCCACCCACTATCCACCAAATATTTATGAATCCACTCTCCAACCACCAAATCTCCTAGCTGATTGCAAGTGATAATGCTCTAACAAGTGTATAGCTATCCGGCTTCAAACCTCCAACGACTCCCTAAACAAGTCAATAGCATCCTTGAACCTCCCAACACTAGAATGCCTACTCATAACCGCAGCCCACGGAACCACATTCTTTTATCAGGCATTTCATCGAACACCTTCCGCGCATCACTCAGACGCTCCAATTTTTAATGAAGTCCCACTAACCCAGTATTCACATGTAAATCATATTCACAACCCTGTTTCACAATCAACGAATGAATGTTCATACCAAGTTTAATGTCATATTCTTCAAGCAACATTTCAGAAGAAAAGTGAATATGAAATTGTTGGCCCATAATCACTAGCTGTGCATTACGTGAAAGAAATTAATGTCGTCGTCAAAATGATCTTTTGAAACAAGCCCACGAATCATGGTTTGGTATAAATGGAAATTGGACCGCGTCTCGCTGAATAACGTTGTGGTGTAGTTGGGGTGGTTCACATGAAAGGCGGATTTTAGAACCATGTTGAGAATAAATCGGTCTTGGTGAACGTTGAATCGAAAGAGTCAGGCGTGCACATTCTTGAGCTGGATGAAAGATTTCGAGCTTTGAAACAGAGCCGTGTTGATCTCCGGTGTTGCCATGAGAGACTCAAAACTTCAGATGGCGGGAGTAATATCTGTACACGCATAATATTTTATTTCCAAAAGGCCAAAAAAATAAAACTCAATTAACAACTAAATACATTAGACAATAATTAATCATTATTTAAGTATTAGTTAATTATAAGTAGAGTTAATTAATTCGAATTATAATTTCACGTTTAGCATTAAACATCTGAAACTTTTCACATGCACAGCTGAAATAACATCAACTTATCCTTGAAAATAATTTAACATTTTAAAAAGGGTGCTGAAATTAAAAAATAGGTTAAAATAAATGATTTTTTCATTGGGGTGGTTCATAAGTGTTAAAAGTTAGAACAAGAAAAGGGGAAAAATGTCGATATTAATTCAATTGCTGTATGGAGAAGACAAAATATGGTGGTTTTCTTGTTGTGGAGCCTTGGAGCTGATAAGAGCATCTATAACAGCATGCTTTTATTTTCTTTTTTTCTTACATTATTTATAAGTCTCATATTTACTTTTCTCTTAAATTTTTAATATCCATAATAATGTCTTTAATTTTTCTTCCTCTATCAATATTCATAAGCCTCATTTTTTTATTTTCTTCATTCTTTCTTATTTCATGTAATTGAAATAAACAAAAAGATAAATGAATATTTATTAAAATATTATAATTAAATTGATATGTGAATAATTTAAAATTATAAATTTTATTAAAATTAAAAAACTTACATAATATTTTACTAATTTTGGAAAATTAAGCAAAAAAAATGAAACAAGCAGAAAAAGATAAAAAAACGAAATAAAAACAAAGGAAAAAAAATAAAATAATGGAATTGTAGCTACTGGTTTTCGAACCCAGGTCAAAGGAGGCAAAAATGCCTCTTCCACTACTAGGCTACAATCCATTTTATGCATTAGTTCAATACCTTAGTTTATATAGATATTATAAAAAACAATAAAAAATAGCAAAATTTCGCCCACGCTCGGAACAAGCGCGTGCCCCGCATGCATGCACACTGTTGGCCGCGTGATGCTCCTGGGCGTGTGGCAGCGGAAGGGGGTCAAATGCCCGTTCATGCGGCACAAACTGGCGGCGACGAGCTTTGCGGCGGGCACGCCTGTCGCTCATGCCCTCCAAGACGGGCAGAAGCCAACCGTTGTGGCTGCTTTAACAAAAGATATGTTGATTTTCAAAGACCGGTCTCTTTAGCATTGTCAATATACTAGTTGGACATATTAAATATATGTTACAGTACAATTATTTAAAAAAAACCATGAATTTATCACTACTTCAAAAATATGCAAATCAATTTATCAAAAAAATGTTCCAAATAAAAAGGAATGGCTAGTTATATAAATTGCGAAGAAATATTGCTCAAACTACAATGTTGGTTTTTGCAAGTAGAACTGTAGAAGAATATTGGTGCTTTTCGGGTACAGTATACATTTTGATGCTTCGTTAGTCGTTACAACTTTCTTATATTTTGTTCAGCAAATTTAGGGCATCTGTACGCCCGTGCTCCATGTTGTCCAAAGCACGCACCTACATGCTCAAGGGCTCGAGCACGGCGATTCGGTGCCTTGAGCACGCCAAGGAAGCACACGGTCAAAAAGCCATGTGTCGGCCAATCAGGGCGTGACATGTGGCATGCTATAACTTATATTTTTTTATATCCGTTGCATAATAAAAAATATATATTAAAATAGCCAATGGCTATAGCAGTCCAACAACACCTTTATTTTCTTTTTCTTTTTTTTAGTTTTTTATTCTTATTTTACATCTATAAATACCCCCACATCCTTACGCCAATCTTCACACCTCTTTATCTCACACTTCGTTATCTATCTTCTCTCATTTCATTCTTCACACAATTGCTTCCACAATGGAAGCAAAAAATGATCCCAACCTTCCATACGAAATGGAATTCAATAATTATCTTAGGTCTCTAGGTGTCAACCCAAACACCCTCGATTTCAACCCCCAAAATCCACCATTCTTTCCGATTCCTCCCACTTTGCAATCCAATCCCGTCGCCGGTGGAATCCCAACTGAATCGTCGCATACGTCATCTTCCGGCTTTGGTTCGTCGTCGCCCCGAGGCCTCTCATCCCTCCAACTCTCCAACGAATTGTAGATTACCAAGCGTCAACCCAAGCACACTGCGTACACGGCGGAAGAAACTCGAACGGTCTTTGAGTGCTATGTCGACATTAGCGAAAACCCCGTCGTGGCCAACTCCAAAAAATCTGGCACGTCTTGGGAGAAAATAGCCGATATGTTGGGGTTGTATACTAGAAAGCATGCTTTATGAGCTGCTTATGTATTAATAACTCTAAGAACTATCATTCTC
>JAYDZE010440902.1:0-34991 GCA_034509125.1 Monilaria moniliformis | reverse complement strand
GTTGGTGGATGAATTAATAAGGAGAGAGAAATGAGAATGAGAGAGAAAAAGTTGTTAGATAAATTAATGAAGAGAGAGAAAAAACTATTAATTAATTCAATAAAATGGGATTAGATGTCTCTTATTATTTCTTAATTTTTTTGTCATATTAGGAAATGGGTCATTTGAATTGGAACAAACAAATAAGGAAAGTGGATCATCTGAATTAGGACGGAGAGAGTAATATTTTGTAGTGTTTCCTTTTAAAAATTCATAATTCTTATACCACCATTATTCAGTTATTATATATTTGACTAAATGCTCATATTTATTTGACTAAATGTTAAGGACTGGTGTAATAAACTAAATCTAGAGTTTTAATAAGCTAGGTCAATATTCAATAGTAAACATTCTATTTGGAATTTTTGTATATTTGGAACTAAAAATAAGGGATACGTTACGATTCATTGTTTCTTAAAAGACTGAAAAACCGAAAATATACCAATCGTGGCCTTGGGGGAATAAAGGGCAAGGAAGTGTTTATTATTTTTAATTTTTTCGATATACATTTTTAGAATTTTACAGAGAATTTGGGGAAGTGATTTATTTTTGGGTCATCGGAGTGTTGATGTGGAGCCATTTGAAGATTTTTAAAATATACTCCATCCATCCGCCAATATGAAACTCATTTGAAAACGACACGAATTTTAAGAAACGTAAGGTAATGTGAGCGAAAAAAGTTAGTGTAACGTGAGACTCACTTTTATATATTAGTTTTATAATTGAATGTGAGTAGAATGAGTTAATGGATTGTGAGACCTAGTTACCTAAAATAGTAAAAAGAAAATGAGACATGTAATGGCGGACGAAACCGAAACGGCAAAATGAAACTTTTATTGTCGGACGGAGGGAATATTTTGTAAAAATTGGAAAATATACATATCCCATTTAGATACACCTTGGAACTAAAATTCAGTAGAATGTGTTGAATCAAACTCACGTTCACGTACGTACGTGCGTAGACCGCAGAAGGCGCAATTTAGGAAACACCGAAATTCACCGTAATTTTTAGAACCGCAAAATATTAATCCTCCCCCATTTCTCTCCCTCTCCACTTTTAATTTCTCTCTCATCTCCTCTGCACCCTCTGGTAAGTCGTAAACAACTCATGCTCCAATAGTTGCGCTTCCTAATTTCAACCCCCAAATTTGTTTTAATTTTTCTATTTTTTTTGTTTATTAATCCCTTTCAATTTATACGACTTTGTTTGCTTGGTAGTGTTGATTTTTCTTTCTTTTTTTTTTTGGGTGAATTGTTAGGTATGTTTTATGTCCGTTCGTGATCCCTATGATTCTTGTGAAGAGGAATTAGTTGTGTGAGACCTTTTTCCTGAAAAAAAGAAAAAGATAAAGATTTATGCACTTCTTCTGGGGAACTAAGGGTTGCTGATGCTTGATTGCTATAAATTACTCAGGAACTTACTCAAATTTATTGCGCTATAATAAACATAATTTTCGTTGCTTAGATTTTTGCTTTGAGTTGAAGAATTCGCAGTCAAAAAATTTTGTTAGTCTCAGCAATCAGCTTAGTTTTTTATGCATACTGGTAACTTGCTTATGTATACTCTTGTTTCCCCTTACTATTCTCTATATTTAGAGGATTTAATTATGCGGAGCAGATCTAAACCATGTAAATTTGCACGATGAACTAATCGAACTTCACCCTACACATTTGACTGAATATGATCCAGGCTTCATTGGGAGATTTATATTAGTTGTTTGTATCAAATTGTTGATTTGCTAGAACTGCTTCATAGTTGATTTATTTTAACCGAACCCTGTGAACTCGTGTCATCTCTGTGTTATGGTTAAATCATAGACGTGTGGGTGCAGGAAACGCTCAGAGGTTGGAGATTGTGGCTTAGGTTTCTTGGTTAAGATAATAATACTTTAATAGCCAAGAAAGAATGTCAAGTGGTGGAAACACTCATTGGTGCCACCAGTGCAGTCAGCCTGTTCGACCTCGAGGCCGTAACTTGGTTTGCCCGTACTGTGATGGAGGCTTTATACAAGAGCTGGCCGAAGTTATGGATGCTCACACTGGTGATGGTTCCGGAGTTGGGTTTATGGCTCCTTCGCAAGATCCGAGATTTGGTATTATGGATGCATTTGCTGCCCTAATGAGGCACAGGATGATAGGAAGGGACCCAAACTTTGATGTTAGAGGACGACCTGCCATGCTCAGTGAACGAAGTGTGGGCATTGGTCCCAGGCCTCCTGGACAATTATTGATATTCAATGGCCAATCTCCAGTTGCTGTCGATCCATTTGATTTCTTTTTTAGTGATGGACATGGAGTGGGGCAAAGACGAGCTGATTTTGGTGATATCTTTATGGGGCATGGGCTACAGGAATTGATAGAGCAGCTGAGTATGAATGATAGGCAAGGTCCTCCTCCAGCACCTCGTTCGGCAATTGATGCTATGCCTACCATCAAGATTTCGCAAAGGCATCTCAATACAGATGCTCACTGCCCAGTGTGTCAAGATAAGTTTGAATTGGGCACAAGAGCTAGACAGATGCCATGTGATCATATTTACCATTCAGATTGTATTGTGCCTTGGCTAGTCGAACATAATTCATGCCCTGTCTGTCGTGTTGAGCTGCCTTCACTAGGTTCTGCAAATGCTCATTCTAACTTGAATCAGAGAGCAGCGAACACAAATAGTGGTGGTGGTGGCGGCGGCGGCAGCAGCAGCAGCAGAAGGGACAGTAACTCTCAGAGTCAGGGGAGGTGGAATCCATTTTCTTTCCTGTGGCCTTAAAACTCATCAAATCAGAACACTCAACGCCAGCTCCAAATGAGGAGCATAGCAGGATGCGCTGGCCTTTTGACTATTGATTTTGCTTCTGCAGCTGCGTATTCTTCTCCAATACTCCCTCTTTTATTTGTTTCTCAGTCGTATTTGTTGTTGTGTTCCTCAAAAGTCTGGGTTACAGTTTCTGGTTGTTAAATCTTATTAAATCCCTTTTGGAGTTAAAACGATTTCCCCGCTTGTATGCTAAACTTACACCAGCTGTGAAAAGATCAATAACATGTTCTTGAAAACTTGTGTCTCCATTTGTCTAAGTATCTCTCTCGAATTTTCGCGCTCAACATTACAAGTAGTCATTCGATGTTAGTTGTGTGTTTCCCCTTGATTTGCAGAATATTGGTGAATGGGGGACTTGGAATAAGAACTTGATGATATGTGGCAAGTTCTTGTGCATAGCTGCCACTGGATTCTTGGACTTCTTTTTTTGTGTTCTGATTTGGTGCTTTTTCGTATTTTAGTGGCTTGCAAACCTGGGATATTTTGGGGCTGTGGTTGGTCTCATTTGAAGTGTGGTTTGATTCTTCCTGATTTCAATGTTAAGTTGCTCTTGAAATATGGTTTGTTTGAGACCATATCCTCCATTTGGGAAAAGCTTATTTCACAGAAAATGATAGAAAATCAAACTTCTATCATTTTTTTTTTATTTTTTTTTTTGCCTCTATCAGTGTAACTATGACTTAGAAAGAACTAACTTCTATCATGTACATACATATTCTCCCTCTTATGGGATAATGATTCCTCTCGAGTCTTGAGAAGGACAATGAAAAGCAGACAAATTCGGTTAGAATGCCACTTCAAGGAATCTTATCATCTTAGTTGGAGTTGTTTAACGAGAGAGTCGGAAAATTAAATTGGACAAAATTGATTAAATTACACTTCAACAATTAGCGTTTTATCTTATTTGGAGTTGTTTAATGGGAGCTGAAAAAAATAAATGTTACAATCGGCACTTGACGAAGAGTCCAATTACCAGGGTTAATATTTGAATTACTTGTGCAAGCTCTAATATATTGACTTTGTATAGTTTACTTTTTGTGCATAATCTTCGATTTATTGGTGTAGATTGTTTGCAACTCCCGTCACTCCAATAACAATTTAATTGTAGAAATCTTCTAGTTTATTCCCTCCTATAGCTCGATTGTTGAGTGGACCATAAAATAACGAGCCAAGTAACCGGGACGAGAGAAAACAAAACAATAAGATACAATAATCGCCTAATAATACTAAAGGGGGGCCAGATTTCCAGTGCTTCTTGGTGCTGTCATTTTCTCATCCCTTTCTTTATTTATAGGGATTGTGGACTAAGCTAGAGATTCCTATGAGAAGTAATTGTGCTAAGTTGAGTCCAACTTAATTAAATTATTTAATATTAGTTCGCACCGCTAAATAATTAATATTGCACTTCCCACTCTGATCCAAATTATGAATATAACTCCTTTTAATTAATTATTTTATGTGGTTAAGATTTTGAATATCTATTAATTAATTTCAGCTTGCAGCTACAATTTATTATGCATTTTTCAAGAGTGGAACAACTCAAACTTTTATTATTATACTAAAAATAAATCCAATCGGTCAGTTTTGTATAATAATCTTTTTCGAATTCCTCAAGGGGATATCATCAACTCAGGCTCACTCGAGACACGATATTATGCAATAACACTCTAATACTTCTTGTAAACCAATTACCATTATCCAATGTACCAAGTATAAGTTTACGATAAATCCGTACTTTTGAATACATCAAAGAAATGCATAATCAGCACAGTAGACTCAATGTTAAGAATTAACAATCTCTGAAACCTTGTTCGTCGATATCTGCAGAGAAGAACTTATTTCATTGTGAATTCTATGTCAATGCAATAAACGCACCAATATATTTGTTAGTTAGGATAAGCGTAACATCGAACTGATAATACAATATTTCTTAATAGATTGTCTAGATCTATTTGGGCTGTGAACTTACTTATCCTACAAGTAACTAGCTGAGTGATCTTTAGCGATTTGGATCCACCACAAAATCTACAATATAAATGATGAACTTGTTTGCGCATATAAACATGAGAATATAAAGAGCAAACCAATGACAAAACAACTTCATTCTCATACATACAAAATAAATTAAAAAATTCAATACAAAACAACTCTAAAGCATGCTTTCAGTATACAAACCCTAACAACAAGAATCAATGGAAAATGAAAGTTGCATATCTAAATATAAGCCTTCATAAAAGGAAAGTTGCATAAACGAATACAAGTCTTTAGTATTTCACAAATAGTAAGAGAACAAGTGGATCATATATTTTTTCCTACATAGTCTATTACCCTAGGTTTTTCCCCTATCCATATTCCATGTTTACAACATTTTCTCAACTATGTTTGATATTTGAACTAATTATAAGTGACAAGTACGGTGATAAATTTGTAGAAGTATATGGAATCTGTTTTTCTCAATTGGCAAATGAGCTAAGAAATTTCTATTACTTTGAGATGAAACTACCAAGCTTTAAGACATGAGAGTATGTAAGAATTTCTTAAACTTTATAAATTCTCAAGAGCCAACGAAATCGTTAACATGCAATGCGGAATCGTATCTTAAAGCTCCAACTATTGATATTCAATGATGTTTGAACGTGAAGAACGTGAGATGCACGTTCGTAAACAGATTCTTCTACCCTCTTACATTTTACGAAATTGATGGTGTATTCGTATGTATGAAGACGTCGGGAGTAGGGACCCAAATACTGTTATTTATGTCTATTACCCATCAAATAACGCATTATCTCATAACTTATACTAATTACAACATATGACATGTAAAATAACATACTCATGCATATAGGGGTGTCAAAACGGGTTGCGGGTATCGGGTAATACCCGACCCGATCTGATAGCCACGCAGGTCGGGTACCCAGTACCCGCAAAAAAATTGGATATCGGGTCGGGGTTGGGTATTAAAAATACTGATTTTCGGGGGTGGTCAGGTATACCCGACCCGACCCCGCCTATTTAATATATGTATTGTTTTCTCTCTCATTTTGTTTTTATTGTTATTTGTTCTCTCTCTTTTCCCCTGCAATTCACTCACGCACACATCTCTCTCCAAACTCCCTAAATCTGCAAATTCTTCTCATTTCATGAATTCCGGCAAGCAGTCACCTCACTCAGTTGGCGTCGTTAATGTTCAAGCATATTATGGAAGAGAATGATCTCATTCTATGTCTATAGTTATCCACTATTCAGGTCAGGAACTTTGAATTAAATATCAGACAAAATAACATGCTTTATAAATGCACAAGGAATAACAATACATGTTTATCACACAAATTGAGTCTAAATAAATAAACACAATCATGTTTTACCAATGTAAAATACGTTAAGCAGACCAAATAAGAATCAACCAAATAAAATTGTATGTGAACTAAGTTTTAAATAAAACGATTCATATATCCAAACGATAAAACTAACAGATTATATTCCTTTTTTTGATACATATGAGAAAATAAAGAAAATAATTTATTATTTTATCCTAATTAATTATATAAGTATAATAAAAATTCATAGTGATAAATTTTATTACACTAATAAGGCTAATCACATGTTATAATTAATCAATCACATAAACAACCGATAAAACTAGCAGACTATAATAAAACTAGCAGACTATATCTTTTCTTAATACATGTGGGCAAAATTTAAAAATATATATGTTATTTTATTTTGATTAATCATATAGGTATAATAAAAATTCATGTAGGATAAGATTTATCATATTTATGTAATTAATTACAAATTATGTCATTTTCTTATGAGGTCTATAACCTTGAATATGTAATTTAAGATTAAAAAAATTTAAAGATATTATGGCTACTCTTTAATTAATTTAAATTATTCAGATCACATGATATTTAATAAGCAAAATTTAAAGGATACGTCATCTTTATAGTATTAGTCAAATAATTAAACAAAAAGTTCATGCAATTTTAATATAAAAAATGCACAAACAAGGGCCCAAAATTTGCGCCTAAAAATCATTCAACTATGCCAAATTATCACTCAAAAATCGGCCCAATAACTCGGTTTCATTAGCAGCAAAAGCAGCCCACAAAAACTGGCTTAATCTGCGGCCCATTCAGCAAACCCAGTTGGGCTGTTTCCTTTTCTGCTAAGGGTAGCGTTAACGTTGCCACAAAGAGGGTGGAAAACGGGGCGGGGATGGTGGGGGAGTGGACCTCGCCGAAGCAGAGATTTCAGCACGGGGTTGCGGCCGCCGCGTCGCGGCGGCGCTGCAGCCCCCATTCGCCGCATTTCCAACGCATTTTAATTATTTTTTTTCATTGTGTGGTGCAACTGGAGGTCAGGGGATTGATTATCCCTTTTATAAAATCATCTTTCTTCTTCTCACTTTCCTCACTTTTATTGCTCTCTTTTTTTCCACTACTTTCATCTCATTTTAATGGATCCAAATTACGACGATTCGAGTTTTGATTCAGATGAAATGAATAAGATTATTGAATTGACGCTGAAGTCGTACCATAGGAGGAGAGCTAACCAGGCTCGAGTTGTGCGTCCTTGAGCTCCGATGACGTACATACACCGGGAGCGCGAAATTGCTGATCAACGCCTCGTCGCAAATTATTTATCCGACGAGCAACGATGGGGTGCAACTGTGTTCCGTTGACGATTTCGCATAAGCAAATTCTTGTTCCTGAGCATTGCAAACACGTCGACAGGACACGGCGAGTATTTCCAGCAGCGCCCCAACGGTACAAGCCGCGACAGACTCTCGACGCTGCTGAAGTGCATGTCGTTGATTCGCCAGTTGGCATAGGGTACATCATCGGACATGTTCGATGAGTACCTCCATGTCTCATAAGCAACGGATCGGGATTGCCTCAAAGCATTTTGCCGCGGTATCGTCGAGGCCTTCCGCGATACGTATCTGAGAAGGCCCACGGTGCAGGATGCCCAAGCATTGATGAATATGCACGAGAGGCGTCACGGCTTTCCCGGTATGCATGGAGAGGCAGCTTTACCAGTGGATATAAGGGCACCCATCCAACATAATCCTAGAAGCGGTTGTTGACCAACGTTTATGGATTTTGCATGCATTCTTTGACGTGATCGGCTCAAACAATAACATTAATGTTCTGAACCAGTCACCAATCTTCTACGACGTATGCGCCGGTTGGGCACCGGCTGTCGAATTCACAGCCAATGGGCGAAGATACAACATGAGATACTACTTGGCCGATGGCATGTAACCAAATTGGCCGGTGTTCGTGAAAACGATTACGTGGCCCACAAACCTGAAGAGAGCATTGTTTGCTCAAAGGCGTGAAGCGGCACGAAAGGATGTTGAGCGAGCTTTCGGTGTACTCCAAGCACGTTGGGCCATAGTAAAAGGTCTGGCACGTATGTGGCAACAATCATGTATCGCCAACATCATTTATGCATGTATTGTCATGTATAACATGATAATCGAGGATGAATGAGAAAACGCGGTTAATTGGGGCGACGACGAAGTCGGATCTAGCTCGGAAGTGGCCACCGAGAATCCGTCTCAAGGTACACCGCTTGAATTTTGAGATTATCTGAGTCGACGTTCTTCTCGCGAAGAACGAACTTACGACCGACTCCAACAAGATCTCATCGAAGAAATTTGGCACGCTCCAACTGATTTGGAGCACGAAGTACGTTTACTTTTTATCTGTGTAATATTTAGGAATTTCAATTATGTCATTTTCGATTTTAATTAATGTAATTTAGAATTTTATTTAAGTACTTTTCGAATTTGCAGTCATTTTAATTTCATTTCTCAAATAACTTAATTAAAATAAATATATAAAATTGAATAATAGAAAAATGATAAAATGATAAAAGTAAAGTTGTGGCCGATTTGGGGCTGAATTGTTTGGGATTGGGAGAAAGGTGTTTTGATTGAAAAGTGAAATGCTGACGTGGCAAATGAAAATTGAGTTGTGGCTGGTTTTTTTGAGGCTGTGATAAGGATGCCCTAACAAACAACTGTCGCTGCTTTTCGTTCCCTCAGGCCGCCCACCGACCGTCCCAGTCGTCACCACCGACCACACCTAAAAAGCTCTCAACCACAAACACGCTCATGAACGTGAATTTAGAGCTTTCAGCTTTTTAAAATAGAAAATGAAAACCCAACTTCGAGTGAAACATCATATTTTCCAAAACTTGATTGAAACATAAAATTGGAATAGAGGAATCTAAATCCCTTGAAGAAGTTGATAATGCAAAGTTTCGAACGATTAAAAAACCAAGTTTCGGTTTTTTGTATTTTACTTCAAAACACAATTTTCGTTTCAACATTTTGTCGAACGGTTTCAAGGCATAAGTGCATAAATTCGAACAAAATCCAAAATTTCAGTCCGACATTTTTTTGAACATAGTGTGCATAACACTTATATTTCAAATTTGATAAATAAACTAATTCAGTATTTTAACTAATGATTCAAGTCTGAGATTCGTTATTCCGAAAAGAAGAACAAATCATTTTGACAATGCATCAAAAATTATATACGCTGAAGTTCAGTTTGTGAGAGAAGCAACATGTATGTCGATTTTGGTTGAGGAGTTTTTTCATCGAACAAAACAAGCGCACATCAACATGTTATTTCAAACAATATGTTTACTTTATCACTTTGACGAACACACAACAAAACACAATCAAAATCGAACAAATCAAGGCAAAGATTAAGTTGGCTCTGATACCAAATGTAAGGATTCCTTAAACGTCATGAATTCTTAAGAACTAACGAACTCGTTAACATGCAAAGCATAAGTGTACCTTAAATCTCTAGCCATTGATATTCAATGATATTTGAACGTGAGATGCACGTTCGTAAATGAATTCTTCTACCCTCTTACGTTTTCTTAAATTGATGGTGTATTCGTATGTATTAAGACGTCGAGAGTAGGGATCCAAATACCGCTATTTGTATACGTTTCCCATCAAACTTACCGGAAGAGGCGGTTGACAATGGTAACCACTTGACAGTTTCTTATTGATTATGAACGATTACTTAATGGTTTGTGAACCGATAAAATTCTTACAGGAGAAGAAAGCTAGATAGGCATCGATCACTTCCTTCATAATTTTGACATGTATACATTCGTTTGCCGGATTCTCTGGCGGATTCTCTTTATAGCAAAATACACACCATATGTATAAATTAAATTGAAAGAGAATTGCATCCACAACTATACTTTGGATGAAAGATGAAGAATTAATTAAGAATTATGACTTCACTTTTGTTCTTGTGAAAATTTTATGGTCTGACTTTCTAAAATATTCAAATATGGTTCGAAATTTGCTCCGTTATTAACTTATTGTTACAAATATAATACTCCTATGATTATCTAATGGTGTCGAATCACAAGTGACATGAATTAGCAGCTGCTGATGTGGCTTTTAGTTGTCGCACCTAATAAAAAAAAGTCCCATACAACACTATCATGTATAGCTAGATACTTAGAAATTCGAAATTTCCACCTAAACTTTTTGTAAAACCTAAAAAAAAAAAACAAAAAAAAACGAAAAATAGAGATCATCCTAACTACCTGCCTCCCTCCCTCTCTCTGCGCGACAAACAACATCCTTCGCCACCACCCCTCAACAAGCTCTCCGGCAAGGACACCCACACCCACCTCAACCGTCCGCCACCTCAATATCTCCTTCTTTGCCGCCATCTGCATCACCGAATCATCGGGAGCAACGCTGGCCGTTGGCGCTCTATTGTATTAATGTCCTATTTGGAAGAGCGAAACTTTTTTGGTGGTGGTGACATGCGGCGGCGGTTGTTCTTGGTGGGAGGAGGCGGTGGGCGCTGTGGGTTTAAGCTATATTTCGTGCGCTTCCGCGCTCGACCGCTCCAATGGCCACATCAGTGGCAAGAATTAATCACCACATCAGTAGCCGTTAGTCCACATCATGCAACACTTGATAACCTAGCTATATTTGTTACAGCGATGCAATTTCAAAGATAATATTTAAATATCCTATAATGTCAGGTCATAAGTATTCATACGGACGAAATTCAAGCCATGAGTAATAATTAACCCAAGATGCAATACAATATGGAATATCGAGGATTCTGATTGAGAACTGTTTTCACCGGAAATATAAGGTGATATTTTTGTAGCCAAAAAGGTAGGTTATGTTACGGCTGATGGTGGATTTCAATGCAAGAAAGCAATAATAGAAGAGAATGAATCAAAGAAACTGTAATGCTTTTTCCCATTAAGATTGTCAATTCACATTAAGCACAAAGGCAAAAGCACCAAAGAACCAACACCAACATCCACAGCAAGCGCATGGTCCCTTTTCTTTATTCAGGAAATCCCTCGCCATTCACTTACAGTGTAGGAGAGGATACAACCTGTCTGGGTAAACTGAAAAGGTCTTTCTCTTCAAATGGCGAAGTCCATTCCTGAGAACCAGCAGCCATCGGGTCATTAGGACTTAGCCCATCCATTACTGTAGCATTCCCATTGGACAGACCGGGCCTCATAGTAGACTTCACACCCGCACCATAAGCAAATGAATCATATGGACGAATGTTATTTTGAATGTAGTTCACCCCAGTCCACAGACCGTTAGGTCTTGGCAGTACTGACCCACGATCCAAGCTCCAGTCTATGTTGGTGTAATCAAATTGCAACATTGAGCTGCCGGTGCTCCAGTCCACCTGAGATGAAGTCCCTGATGTGCCGCTGGCACCAATGCAGGAAAAAAGTCCAAGGGAGGAAGGTGCAGCAAGTGCTGGTGATCCGCCTCGACCCCAGAAACCATTGTTGGCTCTTTTAGTTCCTGATGAATCCACTGGGCTACTACTGGACATAAATTGCTGCTGTGACGACTGGTATTGAGGTTGGCTGTACAACTGATTTGAGCTAACATTGTTAGACACAGCAACAGATGGCACAAATCCATGTGGCTTCATTGTTTCAACAGAACTAGGATACCAACTCATAGCCATCAGTCCAGGAGGAGATGAGCTAATACTTGTACTAGGAGCTTGCTTTACATTAATAGATTGAGGTCGCTGCATGACGATGACCTGTTCTTTGACTGATCCAAGCTGCAAATTCTTCAATTCATTTCCAACACCAGCATGGCGAATATCTGTCTTGGTTGAAGTTGGTGAAGGCAGAGATTGTGATGCTAAAGAAAATGATGCAGAAGGATCTGATCCTGCACTTACCCACCTTTTCTCTGCTGGCACAGCAATCTGCTGTGCTTTTGCCCAGTCAGCTTTAGGTAGTATTTTCTTCAACACCTGCATGCTTTTGGTCGCAGGATCCACTGAGGACCCCACTGTTGCTGGAACTTTGGTATAGTTGAAATCTTTGTCATCCCTTTTCTGCTGTACAGTGGTAGCTGATGTAGACTTTGGTTGTACTCTTAATGAATTTTGACTAATCGCAACTGCTAGCTTGCTATTTGCAACAGTAGGAGGGTCACCATTTTCATCAGGCTTAGACGGGACAGCAAGAGGTTCTTCCTTTTGTGCCATTAATGTTTCTTCAGCCCTGTCAAGATCACCCTCACAGGATACTACAGCTCTTTCCACCTCTTGTTTGGAAGCCTTATATCTAATTTCCAAATCAGTAATGCGAGCAAGCTCCTCTGATATGTCAATTTTCAAATTACCCCCACCATCAAGATTGTTTTCCAATTTCTTGTCTTCTTCACCACCTTCAAAAAGCCATGATACCGATTCCTCTAACCTACCTTCATTCATAATAAGAGCCATTGTTGCCCGCTCTTGGGAGAAACCCATAGCTACAAGCTGCTGTGCCAGTGCTTCCAGCTTCCTCGACATGAGATAGCCACTGCACCGTTCGTGCAACTCTTGCGCTCGCCTCTCCTTTTGACGCTGATGTTTCCTCTCATTCTTCTGGCGTATTTTCTCTCTTTTGTCATTGTCAGCTCCAGGTATTATATCCTGGCGTGTAAGCTGCTGAGATGACTTTTCTTTATGGTCTTCAGAGTCTCCAGACCAACTACCATTATTGGAAATAGAATCATACTCAACGCCAGTCCCTGATGAACTTCCATTACGATCATCTGTGTCATCTATATTCCGGAAACGACCATTGACATGAAGCGGACTGGCCGAAGGCACTGGTGCTGATTCAAATGTATGAAATGTTCCCAACACAGGATTGTATCCACTTGCTGGGGCCCCACTACTGGTATTAACATGACCCAAAGGCTTTAGAGAATTCTTTGGAGCTTCTTTGCCAGGCTTTTTATCTTTGGACTTGGATTTGGATGCTGGAGACATATCTGCAACTTCAACCTCTAATTTCTGCAAAACCAAAGAATAAGAAGCATTAGCCAATGAGCAGTCACAGGCTCGGCCAAACATGTGTATTATAAATACAGCCATTGATTGTCTTCTTGGTAAGTGACTTGGTTAGAACATGAGAAGATAATCCGTTTTCCTATTGTCAGATAATACATCCAATCAAGGTGCAATTGATCAAACTCTAGCAATCTTCCCCATGAAAACCCTAGATGTTGGTCAATAAATTTTATGTGCATGCCAAACTATTGATAAGATAAAAGTAAATAAGGCAAACTATAATTAATCAATGATTCTATTCAAGCATGACTTGTATTATGGACAAAAAGTTAAAAAGGGAGGTTGTAGCCCTAACATGTAGTACCAGGACCCAGTTTTGCAAAATGCATGTAAAACCATAGCTCTGGATTAGATTCAGTTGAACTCCAAAAACTTGCCAAAATTGAATGAAAAAGAGTGTGTGGCAAAGAAGATCAGTCAGACCAGGAAGATGATATCATATACAATGTAAATGCAAAAGAGATCACTTAGAGTGGGAACATGATATCTTATTCATGAACAAACATAGAGCAAAAAACAATATGCAAAAGCTAACTGAGTATACCATTTCCCTATCATTAGATCATACATAAACAGCTTTCACCAAGAATTCAACTGGGGCAAAAGCCAATACCCACGCTCGCATTTAGCAACACAAATATCTTCATTCGATATTAAGCTTACCCTGCAAGTTTTCACACTTACAAATACTAAATCTCTTGCTATCTTATTCAGTTCTAATATCCTTCTTTTATTAATTGCAAGATATACACTATTCTAATAGTCAGACCATTGCTGTGATTTCCTTAATGATTAGTAATTCAATAATTCATGAAAGCTATTCTGTTAACATAAATTCAACTTATGTAGTCATCTCCACAGTACTTATTTCCCAACCTTCATAAGTACCTTTGCATCATCTTTCAGAGTAACCACTCAGCACCAAATATTTATGCTTAATTATCTCACTAACACATCTAAAAAGTTGTTGGCCATACAACAAAACTCTCCACCTTCATGTCTGTTGATCTACAAAAAATAACTAAAAATCCTCCAAGCTCCAGCAATAGAAAAAAATAGGGAAAGAAAATCAATCATTTTCGTGCAATCAAGACAAATGAATGCCTAATTGATATTAAAATTCCAAAAATGCAAAAGGCTAATCATAAAATGGTTAATGACTTCAAAAGAAACACACACGCACGCACACACATCCAAATTATACCAGGTTTCCTCCAATGAAAAATCACCTTAACTATCAAATTCAATTTCCCCGATAAAACTATAGGGAAACGGCTCATCCACACTCAATAATCCTATAAACAAAATACAACTCCTTGAACACGTTGGAAAAAAAATAAAATTAATCACGAATTTACAAAATCAAATTCATACAACCATTCAGCCATCTGCGTTCGAAATGACAAGTATAGGGGGGGAATAACATCAGTCCGTAGATCAATCTATCAGAAAATTATGAGAGCAATTTACTAATAAAGAAGCCAGAATTTACAAAACAAGCCCCCACCAAACAAGCAAGGAGAGAAAAACCAAACGCGCCCCCAGCAAATTCACCTAATCCAAGGCCAATGCAAATACATTCCAAAATCTAAATAAACAAAATCAAAATCACGCCGCAACCCTAGCCTTCCACCGACGGATCATCGAAAAAGCGACGCCACGCAGCAAAGCCTCACCTTAACGGATCGATGCGATCGATGACAATATCGAGCGCCCGGCGTCAGTTCGATGCCGTACGAGGATGGAGGATTGGATTTAGTGTCAGAACAGACAGGGAATTCGTGAAAATGTTATGGAGAGAGAGAGAGAGAACGGATTATAAAATGTCATATATGTATCATATATATATATTTATTTATTTATAAATATATGGAGAGAGAAAGCGGAGCGGGGGAGGTAATGCGAGGCTGAAAAATAAACCGAATCGACAGCGATTAGGGTTTCCCCCCGCCCTTTTTTAGAGAAACCCCTTTTCAATAAAGTGAATGATTAATTATTTTTATTTTTATTTTTATTTTTAATTTTAATTTTTTTGTAATATTAACAAAAAGAGAGACATACATTCTTGTCTTTAGTGATACATTTTAGGTTATTCACAGTTCTATTTGTTCACAATCTACTTTTTTTATTTATGGGTCTTACACTATCTGAAACGCGGTTCGCGACCGCCTCGCTGCTGCAGGTCGGGCCAACGAGCTGCGTTGCACATGCTCTTAAGGGCATGTTTGCTACGTGTGATAAGAGTGTGATGAATATCTATCACATCCTAATATTTTATCTATTACATTCTAGTATTTTATTTACTTCAAACCAAAAGCTATTGATAATCAAAAACTCATGATATATTATGCGAATTTTTTATGTTCTGGATTCCACCTAATTAATATAAATTTTAATTATATTATTTATTAATAATTTAAACTACCAAAATTTCATTTCTCTACCGTAAATTAACTAATTAAATTATCAAAATCTTATTCTCCTACTATAATTTATCTTTTTAGCAAATTATTTAATATATGTAACCAAATATAGTACTGACACATTCATAATAATAGACAATCCAATCATATACATCACACATTTTTACATATTTCATATCAAACGAGCTATAAATGATATATGTGCTCGTAATTTTAGTTAAATTTTAAATCAAATTCATGTACCTAACTAAACCAAGGATAATTAAAGGTCTGATACAACTTCCTTGAAAGCTTACGATTTGATTGTGTATTATTTAAGCAGTAAAATCATAGGTTATATATATAGGGCTCCCTTGGTACATAGTATGGGATAATGTGTGATATATAAGTAAGATATTTATTACTATGCAATGTATCAATACAATATTTGGTTACATGTATTAAATTATCTGCTAATAAGTTTTGGTAATTTAAACAATCAATTCATGGTATGAAGATAAAATTATGATAGTTTAATCTATTAATAAGTTGTATAATTAAGATTTGTATTACTTATCTTACCAACGAGATAAGATAAAAAAATTCAAAAGATGTGCATAATACATGATGAGTTTTTGATTTATTGAGGATCTTTGATTTTGAATAAAATAAGATATTATGGTGTGATAGGTATTCATCATAACCTTATTACACGTAGCAAATGAGTTCATAATGCATAGGTTTATCAATTTCTTTTTTTCATGGTCATAGGGTACAAGTGAACGAGGGTCTTCAGTTACTCGTCACGACTAATTTTAACCCACATAATAATGTATAGAGTGGGAGAGAGCACTGTGTCCACTAAGAATATAGTAGTTTGGAACATCTTCAATAGTTGGCACTATTAACTAGTGAACTAGTAGGTAGTCCGTTGAAAATTGATAGAGAATCATTAATTAATATTATATTTATATCCATTATTTTCATAATAGTTATTCAATTGATAAAGACAACAAAATTTGTAATCGAAATAAATATTAGAAATACATATTATATGTATTCTTATTAGATAATTTAGATAAATAAAAAAGAATCCACACAATTCGTGTATTACCAAATTATATACACCTACACGATCAAAAAATAGTTTACTATTCTAACTCGCTAATAATAAATTGTATAAATAAAAAAAATGATTAAAAACCAAATTAAAAGTATAAAGTTATAAGATATACGAACTATGAAATCCGTATATTATATTCGTGTTCGTCTCAATCTCAATTATCAATCTATATTTTATAGTGTTGAGTGATCCAACTCTTGTATTGTATTTTATGTTTTGAATATGTATTGAATTATCGTTACCTTACAAACATACAACTTAATTTATTATGAGAATACAAGTTAAATAAACCATAATTACTTATAATTTAGACAAATCAAATAAGAAGCTACTTTGATTGGATAAATAATAACTATATACAATATATTATATATATATGGGTACTCTTATAGATAGAGATTATTACAAGTTTGATGTTGAATTAAAGATTTTATTATATTTTAATATCATGTCTGATTATCTAATAGTAGTAACATCTATCTATACGAGAACCCCATATAAAAATATCATACGTAATATATTTCATTAAAATATATTCCATGGATATTTCTGTAACTCCAGTAATATTATTCATAAATCCCCCTTTATTTAAAAAGTAATATAAAGTACTATTAATAGACAATTTTACCCCTACAATCCCTAATTACTCTATTCCTCCCCACACACACGTTCGACTTCCTCACCCTCTTCCCAAATCTCAATCAAATATTGTTTAATTGGATAATAATGCAATTTTTTTGTTTGACAAGTGCTATCCGAGTAGTAGATTAGCTTAGTTTGATTTGAAGCTTTCTTTCTTTGTTCTGTAACTTATTCAGTAACTGAAGCTGCATATTTAACAACTTGTCCGTCTTCCATTGTGCAAGATTCTTGTCGGAATTTTCTGCAATAGGCGCCTGGATAGAGATAGTATGACCGCAACCGTGTATTCTCGCTTGAGATGCGTCGATGCCTCAACTCCGAGCAGTGTACATCACCAATCGCGAAATCTTCTTTATCACTTCCACGTTGATGATGCTCAAGAATGGATTCCACAAATTTTGGCTGAAAGGGATTCTTCACTACCTATTTACCTTTTACGCACAAGGAATTCTTATTTATTTCGTTATTGGAGAAATTCATACATAATAGAGATAGTCTTTGATGCTCAGGCGAAGCTAAATCTCAATCCAATCTATTTAGCACAAGCTGGACATCATTAATTGAGCACCAAGTATGCCAATCAGCGCCGCCTCCGACTAAGAACGTCTTTTATAGGATAATGGAGGCTATAAGGTTAAATTTGGAATTCTACTGATATTTTAATTTTTTAAATTAAAAATTATAATAATAAAATGAACGCGCTAAAAATGAATCGACCAAATTTATTCCCTCCTTTTCTTTAATAAACAAATAAAATATAATTACATTTTCGATTTAAGTATTAAAATTTGTGCGAAGACGTAACGATTTTGAATTTTGTGCGGGCAACAGAGTTAAAACCTTTGCGCTGGGAAGCTTCGTATATATACACATACGATACTTACAAACTGGGTTACATGCATATGTTTGTGCGCGCACAGTGTCTGTATTGGGAAACTGTTTTGAAGCTAGGGTTTGCGAAATTGCAGTTGCTGAGCCATGAGAAAGAAGCTTGACACTCGGTTTCCGGCGGTAAGTAGTGTTCACATGTCACTGTTTTATTATATCCGTTTGTAAATTTTGAGTTGTTTAAATGATGTCACCTTTTTTGCTGTGCTTCTTTATGCCATTTGCTTGTCTGCAAGCCTGAATTGAAATTTAAATTTCAGATCCTGTTTGTTACCTCTGTTATGAAATAACTATGTCAGAGATTTTTTTCATCTCCCTGTTCTTTTTTTTTTTTCTTGATTAATACTGAATTCAAAGGAATATCAAGGGGTAAATGTGCGAACCAGGCCTCTGGTATTCTAGAGTAATCACTAATTACTATGTCTTTAGCGAGGAACGAAGTTCGATATAATTGTGCTTATGTTTGGTTTTGTGCGAGATTTGAATTTAGCAGTTGGCGGGTAGGGGTTGTGGCGGTTACCGTTAGCTTATTAGCTTTTGTTTCCTCGGACTTTTAGGTTCTAATATTCAACGGTTTACACCGTAGAGATTCAAGTATGCAGTAGCTTTAGTAAAATTATATATTTGCCTTTGGAAAACGAAGGATTTTTTTGACCCCTAAATTGCAAGTTTGCTAGAGACCAACATGTTAAACAATAAATTTCTAGTAAAATTCATACCAGATTGACAAATATTGATGCATGGAATATTTTCAAGTCTTCCGCGTGCATGGTTTAAAGGAAAGGAGACTCCTTATCTCTACTCAGACATGCCTTTCAACTATCTGATGGGTTTCCTGGAAATTAATATGATTTATAGAATATCAATTCTTCAAGTGGATCTGATATGTGGTGAATGAGTTATATTTACTATCAAAACCACTACGTAGTATCTCAATCAATAAAGTTGTCATATTGTGTGACTTCAAATTCATTTCGCAGGCTCGAATAAAAAAGATAATGCAAGCTGATGAGGACGTAGGGAAGATTGCTATGGCTGTACCACTTCTAGTATGTATGTATCATCTCCTTTTGTTCCAGACTTGCCATCTACCAGTATTTTGGGATATATGTGTGTCAAACTAATGTGTTTTGAACTTTTTTCATGTTATGCTGGATTGATTTTTGCTGCCTGTTAATATATTTGTGCACATAAACATTCAGCTAAAGCTCTGGAGCTATTTCTGCAAGATCTATGCGACCGGACTTATGAGGTTACCTTAAAGCGGGGGGCGAAAACTCTAAAATCTTTGCATTTGTAAGTTTCTTGTAGAGTATTGCATTTTTTGAGGGGGGGTTAGAAGCATGCTGGCCACAGACATAAACACTAGACTTTATCATGTAATTTTACTCCTTTCCCTTGCAGGAAGCAATGTGTACAAAGCTTCAATGTGTTTGATTTCCTGCAGAACACTGTACATAAGGTACCTGACTTGGGTGGTGCAGATGCTGCAAATGAGGACAAGCCTACTACGAAAAGGTTGGGAAGCATACAAAATAGCTACTTTCTGGTTTGAGAAAAGAAATTTGATGATTTTAATTTATGCGCTATATCTTATTCCATGCAGGAAGATTTCAGATGATGAAGAGTGTGGCAATGAGGATGGCTCGAAAAGGATGCGCATGGTACGATGTTTATGAGATTACTTGATCATGAATTTTGGCATGTAGTCAAATATGAAAATCAATATCGTATCTAACTATATATTATCCAAGCATTTTGTGCCATTTTTTCATGTTTTGTCTTGGATATCAACTTGCAATTTAATGGTGAAGCTTATGATCTTTCACTAATACCTGCTTCTGTAAACCTGACTGGTCTTGCTCTGCACAGGGCTAGTAAATATATTTAAATTACTTGTTCCTGTGATAAGAGTATTCTTCCTTGCTCATTCATTTCGATGTTTCAAGGCTCCCTGGAAGTCTGGGACAGTGAGAAATATACTCTTCTCTTGAATGAATGTTCAACTTTGTAATTTCATATCTTTGTCCTTTTTGTTGGAGCTGTGTTATTAACATTTATTGATCCTTGGTGGATGCTTATTTGCTGTAGCATGAGACTAGCCAAACCAGCAGCAACGGAAGAAGCAGGGGCAGGGGTAGGGGCAGAGGTCGTGGCAGAGGTAGTCGAACATTGCACAGAGAATCACTTGATCAGTGTGAAAGACTTGAAGATGATTCTGACATCTTTAACCAGAGTGGCAAGAACCAAAAAGAAAACCTAGAGAGGTCATGTAGTGTTGTAGCTGATACTACTGCAGATTCAAGAACTACAGGTGGAAAAGATGCAGATAAGGCAGTAGTTACTTTTGACCTCAATGTCGAGTTAAATGAGAATGGTGATTCCACCCTTTTGATAGCTGGAGCCCTTTCCGACTCTTCCAAAAAGCCGTCTATTGAAACAAGACATGAAGATATTCCTGGGTGGTCCCTAGATAACATGGAAAGGCTGGCTATTGATGTGATTCAACTTGCGAGTTTAAATAAGAGAATGAATGAGGAAGATGAAGATTATGATGAGGAAGGATGATTTGCTGCATTATTCCTATTATGTCACATTTTACCTGCATCTTGTACAGCTTAGTAACTTAGTTTGCTAATGATATTGCTAGATGTATATATGTGTCTGGAAGAATGAAGCTAGGTGGTCTAAGAGCTTAACAGATTGGTGTAGAGCACTACAAGTTTCCTTGTTCTCTTATTAGTGATTCTGTACAATATGTAAAAGTAACTAACATCAAATTTTATTATTTAGGATTTGCAAAACTTAGTATATACTTTTGTCATCTTCCCTGTCTCTTCTAGTTCTATTTCGCTCATTATAGATTTATTGGTGTCAATGTGCTCTGCTAGCAGGTTAGATTTGAAAGTGCATTCTGTGGACTGGCGTTCCTTTATTGCCTGGGGAGTTCTCTGCATATATGATATATAGACCTGAGGCATCAATATTTAACAATCGGAGAATTTCATCTGTAAAGCTACTGTGCTTATTATAACCCCCATGTTTCTTTTCTTTTCCTTATATTTGGATGGAAACATGGATCTTTTACTGTTCTATGCCCTCAAGCAGGTGTTGCTTCTTTCCTGCTAATATGATGCCGTTCAAAGTAATCAAGCACCCTTAATTTACTCATTATCAGGGAAGGTAAAGCTTTAAAGTAAATGCTTCTTTTTTGTCTATAACTGAATTGTCATATACTGATATTCAGGGAGAAGTTGGTGTCTTCAAGAGTTTTTTGGGAGCTTCTTGTAACAGCTCTTCATTTAGGAGCTAGATGATTTTCTTACGTGCATCACTTTTTATATTGAAGTTATTGGCTTTTATGGTGTATCAAATGAATCTCTGAGTACCTACCATTAGTTTGGCAATGCAGAAAAGTAGATTTTAATCCGCTCAAATCAGTCTAATGCAGGTTTCCACATGTATCAACCCGGAAATCTCATATGAATTTGAGTAATGAGTCGTGAGCAATGAACCAGAGCATTGCTGTCTCATAGCATAAGACCGTCACAAGGTTAGTTGATGTTATCTTTCTGATTTAGAGTTCTTCACCTGAAAACTATTTTAGCAATTGACGAATAAATCATAGCAGTCGGCTTCAGTTTCCTTTCGGATTATGAATTATGCTAAAGGATCTCATACATATAGGTGTCGATTCAGGATGTTTGACAAACATACATTTACATACAATATGGCAGCAATAACTATCTGAGCAGCAAAGCACTCCAATCATGAGAAAGGTGACAATCATGGCTTGCTTTCATTCACTGTATATATCTCACTGTAGCAACACCTATAAGGCTATAACACATCCAGGTTTTTAATTGATATATCTCACCATAGCAACACCTATTGACACATCCAGGTTTTTATTTACAAAATTTAATATATCTTCACAAGTCATGAGCCATTATTTAACAAAACAGCTCTAGTCTAGATCTACTGCACAAAAAAAGCAAATTCAAGCATCACTTCTAGGTTTAAATTCTTCAAGTTGCTTGAAATTCATCCATGGCTTCACCCACACCTTGGCCTCATATACTTTGTCCTTCCCGCCGTCAACAGCCACCAGAGTCATGTAATACATGGTCCCAGCCACCACCTGCTCCTTCACATTCGTTACCTTCTTGAGTTCCAAAAGAGTATTCTGAAACCACCATCAGAAAAATAAATTGAATCAGAAAAGATTACCCCACATTTTGAAGGTAATCACAATCAGAAGAAGAACGAAGAGGAAAGAGCAATACCTCTTTCTTGTTCTGTTCAGCGACAGCGAAATGAGTGAGATCTTCTATCTCAATGCTGTTATGTGATTCTTGGCTCTGGTGAGTTGCTCCTGTTGCCATGTACCTATATGTTATGAAGATGATGATATTGTTTGCATGAATTAGAGAAGACAACTAGAGCTGGTATCTATAGCGGGTGATCTAATCGAGGGCTTCATTAAAAAACGTGGGAAATTAGGATAATAGTAGTGGCGTTGATATTTTGTTTGTTAGTTTTTCACCTTTCTCTTTACAGTCAGCAACAAGCTTAGAACATGGACCACTGTTTCTTGTTTGGAAAAAATATAGATATGATCAGATTTAAATGATGTAAATGAATTTTAGCTTCTAACTGTTTTACTATTAGGGCGTGTTTGATTTGGCAGAAATGGCAAGATAGGCCTTTTTATCAGGTCTTTTCAACTTGTTTGGTATCCAAGATGAGGCCCGTGTTAATTAACACGATTCATCTTGAACCGCATGCAAACCACTGTTATATGTGGATTTCACCCGTTTCCTTATGTCCCCCTTCTCCTCCGATAGCTATCTCGCGACCTTAATAAGAAATTGAATTTCCTCTGCTGCCCCTGCCACTCCACGTCCTTCAGGTTCATTTTTCATCTCTCGGTCACTTTCTGTTTTGGGTTGTCGTTGGTCTGCGGCTATCGTCAACGATTTGGACGTGGTTTGGAGAAGGTCAGGGTTATCCCAATTGGGCGTCGATTTGAGCATTGATTTTGTTCGACGGTTGCCTACGATTTTTTCGGCGGTGGTCTGCGTCGCCTTTGAGTTGGGCATGGATTTGGGTTGTGAGGGTTGCGGCTGTGATGATGTCTTAAGGACGATCGACACTTGTCTTCGATTTTGTCGGTGGTGGTGCGCGTGGCCGTTGATTTTAGCCTGGTAAACTCAGATGGCAACCTTGTTGCTACTGGGTTTGCAGCCACAGAGTTGCCGCCATCCCTATCGCCGATTGGTTTTAGATTGTTTAGTTCAAATCGACTCTGTTCGAATTGCATCTGTTGATGAATTGTTTGTTTGGTACATGAAAGATTTCTGAGCCATACCATCCTTTGATCTTGTCTTTTTTCCGGTACATGAAAGATGGGAAGGACTTCTTGACGGCGATCTTAGAGAGGAAAAGGGCCGCAAATCGTCCAGTTGTGGACGAGGTGTTCAACGATGACAATTCCGTGGTCTTCCCCTACCCCGCCACCATGGAAAAGCTCTAGTTTTTCTATGGAGATACTATTTTTCTCAAGATTTCTTTTTAGTTTAGGCTTTCTTATTTATTTGATTTGAGATTTTCTCCATCCCAATTTTGAATATGGTTGAGTTAGAAATTGTCTTTGTTAGCCGTTTTGCTTAAGATCCTCATAAGTGGAAAGTATGTTGGATGGGGACATCATGGACTGATTGTTGGGGGGAATGGTTGCTTACTAATTGCGGTGTATATATTTTAGGAATGGGATCATGCTCCTATGAGCTAATTTTGGATCTGGTTATATAGTAATTTGGTGAATTTAGAAATGCAGAGAGAGATTTATTGTTCAAATTATCTGGTCCTCTTGTCTTGAATTGGCTTTGTTCCGAGCTTTGTTTGAATTGTTCATCCTTTTTTAATAAGGATAGATTCATCAATTTGCATATTATATATAACATAATTTACACTACTATCAAACACCAAATTAACTTTTATCCGAATTTCTATCTTATTTATCAAACAATATATTTGTCATATCTTATGTTGACATGTTTTGAATCACATCTTGAGATTTATCTTATCTTACTATATCTTGATTCACTTATTATTATGAAAACTGAAACAGCAAACTATCTGATCGAGTGGTTAATCATAAGCATTAAGCGCTGGCACCACTTGAAAATGGTTATTACGAATATGGGGAGTTTCCAATAATTAAAATTTCATAGGATTTAAATTTTAATCAAATAAAATAAGAAAGACAAAAGGAAAAGGAAAGACGAGACGGGCCTAAAAGCCTTTCGTAAAAGATCTTAACTTTTAACGCAGCCCAAACACTAAAGTAATGGCCTTTCCCAATTAATTTTTCCGACAGAGGAGACGACCTTTTATTTCCCTCTGCAACTTCACATCTTTCACTCTACAATATTGGAACACATTCTGTGTGTGTGCCTCTCTCCCTCTCTCTAGAATATATCAAGCTCGAATGGAGGTCTCGTCGGGGAGTGATTCTCCATCGCCGTCATCAAACAGTCTCAAAGCTCTGTCCGCATTTTATTCCAACTATGTCCACAACCGCCTCCGCGCCTTCTCCCCTTTATCGGCAATTTCTGTCGACAGTTATCTATCGAGGAGGATCGCGAACTTGTACGGCACTACGCGAAGGAGGCGCAGGAAAACTTGCCTTCCCCTACCTTTGCCCTCTGCCGCCTCCACTACTTCTCTTGACCGCGCTTCTACGTATGATTTACTATCATTTAATCGAACAATTTGAATTATTTTCTTTTGTTTCGCGATATAGTTTGCGCTTTCATTGAATAAGGTTCGTATAGAAGACTCGGGGAAGGACGTAGAAACTTGTTCTGCAAGTTTTTTGTGGATTTTTTTGTAGCAATTCATGCTATCAGAGTTGGTTCAATGGAGAAGCACATTATGCTCTACTGATTACATCGGACGATCAGGGTAGATAGTTTTGTGTTAACTATTCGAGCAAATTTTCCATTCCGGATAGACAGTGCTAGCTTTTGTGTGGCCTCGTCAATAGGAAGGTGTAGTTTAGTGTTAATTATGCGACCATTGTTTGTGACTGTTCATGCTGTTACATTCTCCACATGCAGGGTTACATCTGAGGGAAGTAGAATTTTTGCGGTGCTGGATGATATCATTGACCACACACTTCGAAATTTGCACATTGTTCAGAAGAATTTATTGTTTTGGCAGTCAACAGCTGAGGTCAGCATAAAAAATTGTTTATACTGTGGTGGCAAGCTAATATTATTGTGTTCCATGTCAATTTTGAGCTTGTTGATGTGATGTTTCAGCTTTCAAATACTCGTAAAGCATACTTCATGATATGCCAAAGAGGGCCTGGTGCATTTATTGATGGTACTCGTCAAATCGTACGCGATTCTCTTGCTGATGGTGCTGGCTTCCAGAAGCTCTATTGCTCAGCATCTTCTCATATATCTGAGAGGATTAGTGTATTGACTTCTTTGAGATGCTCTTTAGCTACATTCTTGGCCAAGGTTAGATATTCTGTTTTTTTTTTTTGTATATGTGTTGGCAGTATCTGTTGGGTACCCCTGTAATTTTGTTGAAGTCATCCTGGTATCATAAGTTTAGGCATTTGAAACTTTTTGAGAGATCAAAATGAATCAATATTCAGTTAGAAGTGGTTATATTGTATCATGGATAAGTATCATTTCCACTTTCATGAATAAATATACATTTTCCTGGCAATGGACGTAGGTCTATATGGAGGTTGACAGAAGTGGAGAGAATCTGGTTAAGGATCTGGAGAACTCATTGCCCTCATTATTGGTTGCTATAAATGATATATTTTTGAAACTGGAAGCATCCATTGGCCATTTTCATGCTCATCGTCAAGTAAGTGACATACTTGATAACCACTATTTTATTGTGTTAGTTACCCTCTTACACTGTATGACTGTAAAGCATTGTTGTACATATTTTTCCCTTGCAACTCTGTTATATGAGGCACATATATCCTCTCTTCTCCCTCTAGTGCTGTTTCCAACAAAATCTTTGTACAATATGCTTGCAGACTGGCTCATCAGTGGATGGAAGTTATTCAGTTCCTTTGATTTTTGCACAACTTCCAGAAGTTAATCAGGAAGGTTCCCAGTGGACTGAGTGTGCAGTCAAAGATGCCATCAATTTGATTTACGAAAACCTGCAGAGATTGGACTCTTATTTATCTGTGCTTGTAAGAAGTATCTTGATATGATTCTTGTTGATGTGTACTTGCTCTTTCTCTTTGTTCATTTTGGTTTCCTTGCACATGCATGTTGGCATCTGTAGAACTAAACTGTATGTTAAATAAAAATATTCCTTTATCTAGAGGATATTGCAACTCTTGGAATATATAATAAAGTAGCATGTAGGTAACCAAGAGTTAAATATTAATGATAACAAGGGACTCAAATTTGATTGGGACGTGTAATTGGTCCCTTCCATGGTTGACAGATTAACATGAAATTGCCCCATTCGACCTCATTTTTTCATTGTATAGGAATAAATATTTTGATGAAGCACAACCAGGATTGCAATAAAAATCTACTAACTTACACCTCTCTTAAAAACACAACCATTTACTGATGCTGTAACTCTTCCACCCATGCTATTAGGATTGTTAGATAGCAATTTAACTGTTCTGTCACAATAGCTCTTTTTGACTATAATGCAATACATGTCTAGCATTTTCATTGTGCCGACAATGTACTGTCAGGCTTAAATTTCTACATGCCTCAACTTCATTTAGGTTTCTAAACATCGCAAGCCAAGGAAATTAACTTTATACTGGATGCGCTATAGCTGTGGAGCTTTGGGAATTTCTTTTTGTTCATTGTGGCTTCTTCGTCATAGCAAGTTAATGGGAAGCCCTGACATTGACAACTGGATCAAAGAGGCTAAGGATTCAACTCTAAGCTTTTGGAACGATCATGTAGAGCAGCCAGTAAGACTCCCTGAACCCTCTTGGTTTATTATCAACTGATCTTTTGTTTTGATATATGTGAACTAAGCACTGAGTGTGAGTCTTCTTTCCTGATGAGCCAAACTTAAATTCTTCAGTGAGTTTAATTGAAAAAATCTTCCAATCTTTTGTTTAAACATTGTAGTTTAAATGTCTACGGGTCTCTAAGCAGGCATGTGGAGTTTATGGAGATGGTACTTGATAAGGAGAAAATCTATTCTTCCCTCTCCTGTGAATAATGTAGTACTTTCAGTACTTGTAAAGAATATTGATTGATTGGTGACATGTAGATTCTTTTTTTCTTTTTTTCTTTCAATGGCATAAAACATGAATACATGATTAGGAATCTTCATGGATCTGTGTGCATTTGATTCAATGATAGTTCATCCAGGTCACATGTGTGTTGAAATCAGATAGTAAAAAATTGTAACTCTGGCTTAACATATTGCTTGTGCTTTATAGATCTTTAGATTGTTTTGACAATAGTATCGGAGTTCTGTCCACTGTAGTCATCCATTGCCCCTGTCATTCCTTTCATTCTTCCTGTCTTGTTAATCCTAAAAATCTAACTTTGATCATGTTCTCTCAGCAGTACTTTGGAGAAATGGTATGCTGAGTTATATTTCCTACAAAAATAATCTTTTTGTATGAGCTGATGTAATGTTTACCCCCCAAAAAGAAAAGAAAAGTAAAATCCAGGACTAATAATTTATGGGCGACCTTTGTATTCAGTACTTGGTTGATTGAGTTTTTATCATATGTATGCTCCTCCTATTAAGATTGTTTCTTAAGGAAACTGACATGTAAATTGTGCATCTATATATGACCTCTAAACTATTTCGATTTGTTAATCTTGCAAACCAGATTTTGGCTATAAGGGATGAGCTTTTTGAGACCTTCAGGAAAAGGCAAAAAGGTGTAATGGAGCGTGAAGAAGTACAGTTGACTGCTGACTCCCTGCATAGGTTGGCTGGTTCCGTACCTGGCTAGTAGCTGATGATAATAAAAAAAAGTTTATTTGTTACTATTAGTTTATCTGAATGCTGATAGCTGTTTAATAATTTATATCCTGTACTTACTGCATTTCATGCCCTTACACATGTTCTCACTCAAGTGGAATTTCTAGACTGTATATTATGAGCCACTAAACAACTTACCAAAGTGTTTGGTGGTAGTATTTTTTTATTGTTTGGAGTTCCTATAATAAAGGTATACGACCTTCTTAACAACTTAACTTCATGTTTTCATGCTCTTCCTTTTGAGTTCAATGCCTGGTACCTCCTCTACCTTGAGATGCGTGATTATAGCTCATAAAATTTCTTGTTATCCAGTAACTTGTTTTGGAGTTAGCCTGGCTAATGTTGTTTTTTAGGTCTCTGGTGCCTTGCAATGTCAATCCCAATTTCCCTTTTGAGAAAAACTAAATAAAAAATGCTATGCTTTAATATGAAGGTTTCCACTCCTTGATGTACCTGCTTTTGTGGTTCTATTTCATGCTACTTACTCACTGCTTTGCTACCTTTTATTACTGAATAGTCTCTTCCTTCTTATATAAGTAATTTGTGTAACACTATTCCCTGTTGATTCTTCAATTTTTGATGGGATGATTGCTCTCTAGCAGGCTTAAATGCAAGAAACTCGACTTGAATCCTTTCATTTTGGTTTACTATAGGTTTAGTGACAGTGGTTTCTGGCATTGGGTAGATTGTTGACGTGTTTTTCATGAAACTGATATGCGATTATCATCATGCTTTTATATAATACCTGGATCTTGTGCATCTGCAGTGTGCTTCTGGAGAACTGTGTTGCATGCTCTCACTTTGTACCTATTGACTTATTTATTTTTGGATAACCATGGAGGCGAACATGGATCCAATTCCATTTTATGTTTTATTCTATTATGGCTGCTTTATTGCTGACCTTTCTACCACATGACATTAAGACCTATTTCTCTTTACCAGAATGTTGCTAGCTTTTAGTGAGCAGACAACTGCTAAAAAGTTTCCAGAGAATGCATCTGACCAGGAAATGCTTGAGATTGTAATGGTCAGGTAAAAGTTCTTTCTAGCTCTTCACTGTATCTTAAACAACAGAACAATAGGCTCCAGCACTGTAAACCAATTTATTATAATTGCTTAAAGGTAAATTTTGTAAGATTTTCTAAGTTCACTTCTCTTGGTTTTTCCTTTAGCAATTGCCAGTTTCTTCGGTTTCTTGCATCAATTGCAACAAGTTCTTGTAGATACTTCCTTATCTTGTATGAGTAAAATCTTACTGCTAGTTGTTTCATGTTTTCTGTCGTGCATCTTCTAGTGACATGAACTGATATATATATTATATATATATGTAGGGGTGGGATGCTGTGAGAATTGTATTTAATGTGAGAGTTGAGAATGCCACATAAATACAAATTACACATGCATAAACATAGCAAATCCCATGCATAAGAAATTCGTGAATAATTTGTCACTAGTGGGATTCGAACCCAGGTGCTTATTTGCGAATTTCTTATGCATGGAATTTAATGTGCTTATGCATTCATAATTCGTATTTATGCATCATTCACAATTCTCACAAATATTTATCATTCTCACCGGATCCTTCCCTTATATAGATAGATAGATATATAGATTAGTTTTCCTGACTTTAGGGCAGTTTCCATGTTTCCAATTGTTTATGCTTTTGTCAGTAATCTTTAGTTCTGTATTTTATTTTCAAACTTGTTTTTTAGGGATCCACAATGAATTTCATTCACCTTATGATTGAGAAGAATTTGATAGGTAACCTGTTGAAAGAAAATCCTTAATTAATGTATTAGTGGTGATGTGGCGTTTCATTTTCAATTAGGAAGTTCGGCAATGTTGTGTCCAACACTATGTCTGGAAAATTCAAGGTTTTGGTTTATTCATTTATTAGAATGATTGGTAACCCTTGATGTGTGATTGTATCTTGATCAAATGAGGCAGTCTAATTCTAAATTACATCCCTTCTTGCACTCTAGAATCACCAACACATGCCATGTGTTTGAGGTTTCATAAATATGCACATGGAATGTGAAATGTTATGCCATTTGGAACATAGGAACCCAGCTGTATGATATTGTGTTCTGGTGCTTGCACTTTGCAATTCATCATGAAAAAATGACCAAAGTAGTAAAAAAATTTAGGTACGAGAAAGAACTTATGCATCCAATTCAGGGTCTTGTGGGTGGGGAGCTTGTTCGAGCTCTTCTCATTCAGGTAACATACTTGACTTCAGTGCAATGAACAGTTTTTGGTCTTGGTCTTGGACTAACTTTTTCCCTACAGGTTCAGAAGCTAAAATTGGATATAGAAGAGTGAGTGACTTAACTGATACTTTTTACTAGACAAATATACGATTGCTGAAATAAATTGCTTATGAACAATTTGTAAACAGAGCAATGCTTGAGCTAGATCAGATCTTGAGAGCCAATGAAATCAACTTTGCTATTCTAGCTGCTTTACCTGCGTTCTTTATCTCCCTCATTTTAGCCATGTTGGTGCGAGCATGGTTTAAAAGGGTAAGCCATTCATCCCTTAACTTTATTGTTCGAATGTGGTGCTAGGAAGATATTTTCTGGTTGGTTGCTGTGGCAGCATATGCATTTTACATTCGCCTGCATACCTGTTTGTTCTCTGTTGTTGGATGTATTTTCCAGAAATCTTTCGGGTAGTATTAGTATAATATGCTTTTTACATACGCCTGTATACCCACTTGTTCTCTGTTGTTGGATGCATTTTCCGCAAATCTTTCTGATAGTATTAGTATTGCAAGGATCTTTTTAGCTCTTCCAGATGTGTACTAACAATGTAATTTGAAAAATAAACTTATTTGTATAAATTTCTGGTACATTCACTAAATGATTAAAAAGTCTATATTCATTGGTTTCTGAGGTGACATATAGCTGGTCATGTTTTTTCACTGGATTTAAAGGAGAACACTATGGCCACTATGGTTGAAAACAGAAGATTGCTAGAATTTTTTTAACGGCGTCCGATTTTTGCTTTTCTTAGTATTAAATGGGTCTATAACTACAAGTTTTTTTAAGGTTTGAGTGACTAAAAGTGTGATTTGGGTCCCACCTAAACAAGTGGGATATGCTATGGTAATTCATTGTAAGTATAAATTAGATGTATTTATCAAGTCATATCCAAATTCGATGTACGAAATAGAAAATCTTAGAAGTAAAGAAGCCCTAAGAATGTCTAGTTATTACTGGAAGAACTACATTGCCTGCTGAAAATAAAAGGTAAGTGTTATTTTGTTAAATTTAAATTGTTATCTCGAATCAGGACACCAGAGCTGAGGGGAGAGGACGAGTTGCTCGTGTTCAAAGAAGGCTATTGCTTGTGGAAATCGGAAGAGCTATGATGCAGTTTCAGAGTTGCAAAGATCAAGGATTGGTATGAGCTCAGTTGACAATATCTGTTACTTGAACTTCCTATCTAGTGGTTGAATTTATAGCATATGGGTGTACTCTTAAGTGATGCTTGTTTTGCATGTTATCAGGATAAGATAGTTGTTTCTATGCGGCTTTTTTATGGACTTTTATGTAGGAGCATAATTGTTGGTTACATGTTTGCAGGAAAACGATGCTGATTGCATGTACGGTTTAGTATTATGTTTTCTTGATTCCCTGCACTGTGCAGTCGAAGGACATGCTAGAGAAACGGGTGAATGGATATGGTTAGTTTGTTTCTTGTTTGTGTGTGGTATATGATGCATTGCAGATAGTGGTTTATCTAACGATTTAACATGTGATCAGTTTGAGACAGGATATTGTTGATTTGGCAAAGCCAGGCCTCCAAACTGAGTATAAGCTAAGCATTGTGTCACGCATGGAACGGGTGTACGACTGCTTGCTCCCATCAGTGAAACGCGGCTAAACCACTTACTTGTCTGCCATAAATTTTGTTCTCTCTTTTGAGGGTTTCTGTTGAAGAGTACGGATGCTGCCAATGAATCCTGATTTTTGATGACAGGATTGGTAACTTGATAAAATAGATTATACCCTTTCCCCAGTCTATTTACTTCCTTTCAAAACAAATGAAACGGAAGAAAGAGTTAAGTTGGGCTCAGCTACAATTCTACATAGAAAGGGTGGATTACTGTAAAATTACAAGTAATAATGGACTGTATAAGTGTTATCTGTCGTAGATTTGTTCTATGCATAACATGAATAATGCATTTTGTTCTTTCACTCCAGCATTGATTGATTAAAATGAAACAGTAATTATAGTAATTAAAAATAAGTAAAAGAAAAGAGAAAACAATGAGACTTGACATTGTGACCTATCAAAAAGGGCCCGACTTTAAAGACGTTTAAAAATACATTGTGACCTATCTAAAATAGTTGGGTTTTTTATTATTATTATCAAAAGGGTTGAATAATGATGATGTTCCAAAAAATGTCCGATTTTATAAAATCTCAGTCTTCCATATTTGAATTCAATGAATGAGATTTGATCTTAGTTATACAATAAAAATATAATTTCACCTCCCTGCACTCCTATATATATGTGTGTGTATAGTAGTAGGATTTTGAAGAAGCAAACCCATTTTCCTGAAGGCTCTAGGCTTTTTCAAAAGTTATATTGTAAGCATAGACGAACTCTATAAGTATATAATAATGTTCTATTGTGAAAAAATTCAAGAGAAATAAGAAAAGAGAAAAAAAAATCATAATAATACTACCCTTAAAATTTAAGCTCTCTCAGCACTTCTGAAAAAAAAATATAGTGAACGCTTTCAAAAAATAATGTTATTAATTTTGACAAGTTCTTAAAGTATTAAAATGGTTAAATATCATTTTTTTAGAATATTTTGAGAAAGATAAAAGAAAATCGAGAATTTAATGGAGATGCACAATTTAATGTTTCGTTTCTCCTCCAAAGAAGACTTAATATCAAAGAGAGGCTTTTCAAATTTGGTGCAGTTGAAATTGAAGATGATCGTTGTGTGTTGTGCAAGGAAGAACCGAAAACTATCGAGCACCTCTTCTTCTGGTGCGAGCCTTCTAGCAGCCTTTGGTATTGCTACTCTGATCACTGGAATATTTCCATTTGTCTCTCCAAAGAATCGAAGATGATTCTTGCTATCCTGGCTCGGTGCTTTGTTCACATCGTTTGCCAAGCTTATTTGGATGTCCATGTTTGAATCAAAGTGGCAATCCAGAATTTCAAACCTAAATGAGAGAGTTCGAAAGGAAACGGCTTCTGTGGCGTCTTGGTACCTGGATGAGAGGTTGGTGCCTGAACTTCCCCTTTTCACCGAGACTTTTGATCAATAATTTGGATGATATTAGGAGCCATGCTGACCTTGGTTGTTTATGGTTTGATTCATTGTCATGTTCATGTGTTGAGCATGGGAGCATTCACCTGTTCATTGGAAAGTATGCTAAATTCTACATAGAGGCTTCGGAAAACATGGTGTTGAACATGACTTGAAATGAAATGCCTCTTAATATTTGAAAGAATCTTGAATCTGATTCCCTACCAAATAAGCGTTGACTTTCTGATTTTGATCGGCAAAAGGAGGGTGGACCACACACATATTACAAGGAAGAAAACAAATTTAAAAACGTGTTGATTGTATTTTGTAAAAAAGGGAATAAAAATGGAGATGCGGGGGATCGAACCCCGTGCCTCTCGCATGCAAAGCGAGCGCTCTACCATTTGAGCTACATCCCCAATTGATAATGCAATCATTTACATATTTATCTCATTTGTACATTCGCAATGCTTCAAAATTATTTTTTTGTAGACATTTGGGAGCTAATTCATCATTACGCACCCTCATATATGCACATATAAACAGGTTACAGGTATATTATTGAGAGATTTTTTATAATACAATGATATACTGCTCAATACTGCAATATATTAATAACAATGAATAATGGAAAAACATAAAACGAACATGACATCTTATATCCTCAATACTAAGGTGTAACTCTTACTTTTTAGGTGCTTTAATATATATATATATATATATATATATATATATATATGTATATAGTAGATTTTCATAGATATATGTACGGGGGTGTAAGTCAAGTCTACAATTTCCATGAAAATATTTTGTAAACCACATTTTGCTTATCAAATCAAAGCATCATGTGTTTCATCAGATGATTATTGATCAAAATATTGAATTTCAAACATGCTTTGATTGAAAGCCTGTCCAAATAGAACTAACCTTAAAGTCTCGGTATAGTCAGCCAACATTGCTTTTTTATACTCTCTAATGACTTGAATCAAAAGCAATTAATATGACTAAATATACTATTCTACACCAACATCTTACTTGTATAAATATCTCAAGAAACTCCATTGCTTCTCATCATCTTCTCATTCATCAAACCAACCACCAATTCTTCAATTCTAGGCTAGCCACAAAACATGGCTATTTCTCTATGTTCCAAGCTACTTACTCTAGCCGCTTTCGCGCTATTCTACACCGGCACCACAGCGTATGCACGTGAGCTCTCGATCGTTGGCTACGAGCCCGAAGATCTAACATGCATCGACAAGCTGATCAATCTATTCGAATCTTGGGTCGACAAGCATGGCAAGATGTACAAGACCCTAGAAGAGAAGTTGCATAGGTTCGAGATTTTTAAGGATAATTTGAAGCACATTGATGAGAGGAATAAGGTTGT
>JAYDZE010440791.1:0-16382 GCA_034509125.1 Monilaria moniliformis | reverse complement strand
GGATTTCTATGTGATTAAAATGAATGACATGCTTTCTAAGGAATCAAGTGGTGTGTTGCTTGGTAGGCCTTTTCTAATAACTGCAAAAACTATTATAAATGTGTTTGATGGAACTATATGCCTAAACTATCATGGTGAAAAGTTTACTTTTAGCATAGATGCTGCTTTGAAACAACCGTTGGATGTTGAAAATGCACATTTTGTTGATATCATTGACCCCATAGTCCAAGAGCATCTTGAGGCTGAGTTTTTGTTGGGAAAAATTGAGAATTATTCAGAGGAATTAGGTGACCTTGAGGCTAAGGGGATGAGCAAGCTACTGGACTCACATGGGTTTAGTGATGAGAAGATTGAAGCCGAAATTCTAAGACTGTGCATGATACCAGGACGTTCAGAATGGGCAGCAAGCATTGAGCTGCCCAGCTTGAACGTGCCAGAAGGGATTTTACCGGCTGAAGACAAACCGATGAAGCTAGATTTGAAACCACTGCCACCAAATCTTAAGTACGTGTACTTAGGAGATGAGAAGACACTTCCAGTGATCATCAACAGTGGATTGGAGCATGATCAAGAGGTTGAATTGGTGCAAGTTCTAAAGAAGCACAAAAACGTCATTGGATGGACATTGGCCGACATCGTTGGAATTAGCCCCGATCTCTGTATTCATTTCAATCACCTGGAACCAGAGGCAAAGCCACATAGAAATCCTCAAAGAAAGCTGAACCCGACGATGAGAAATGCTATACTTAAGGAGATATCAAACCAATTTCCAATTTCTGACAGTAATTCAAATCAATTGGGGCGTTGGAAATACAAAAAAGTTGTTTACCTCTATTCCAAGTCGTACCCAAGTGCAACCACCACTTTCCATCAATTCAGTTTAAAGAACACAAATTATTTCAGTGCCTGCTCAAGAAGATCTCCCAGAAGTTGCCTAGCCTACAGTACCAGCGGCTGCTCAGCGTATTGCCTCAGCAACTGCCCAGCCCAACCTAAGTCTTTGAATCCTCTCGTGCTGCATATCGCTGCGATAGGCGTGCCTAGTGACCCCTATTCCATTCTCTCTTTAGTGTTTTTCTTTTGTGTGTTTTTTTGTGTTTGAGTCTTGGTCCTTTCTTGCATTTAATTTGACTTGCTTGAGGGCAAGCAAGGTTCAAGTGTGAGGAGGTTTGGTTTGTTTTTATGTTTTATGTGATGCCAAACATGTTAATAATTAGCTTTCATGATTTTTTTTTCCTTTTTCAATCTGAGTTCAATAATCATGCAAGTAATTTAATGAGTTTTCCCTTAACTGAACTTTATTGGGTTAGATGACATGAGTATGATGGATTGTCAGTTTTTGAATCAAAAGCTTAACCTACTAAATGCAAGAATTGTGCCTAAAGTAGAACACTTTCTACTATGTTCTTTTTGAGTGTTTTGAGCTTGCATGAGTTGTGATATGAAGCGGTCATAAGTAATGAATGATAGAGGACAATAGGACAACCATTTGTGCCTAATTTTTTCATAATCTTGCCTATGTATCTGTCTTTAGTCAGTCAATTTGAAGCCTTGAGCCTGTTCTTTGCATAAGTCAGAAATTTTTAACCTCAAGCCTCAATTTAGACTTTGCTTTTGGCCCCAGTTATGCATCATTCCTTGCACTTGTTGAGATCAAGTGTGCGTTATTATTCGATTAAGATAGGAAAATGCACTGAGTGGTGTATTAATGAAAAAATAAGTGGTGCCAGAATTGAAAAAAAAAGGACCATGTATGAAAAAGAAAAAGAAAAAAAAGGAAGAGCATGAATGCCGAAAAAAAGAAAAAAAATGTAGAGTGAAAAGAATGGTCAACTCTTGATGAAAACTAGTGCTTGATGTGAGATTTTAGTTCCTATATGCATGCTTAGTTTTGATAAGTCCAATACTTCAATTGAGATGCATAACTTAATTTTTCATATCCCGAGCTTAGGACCCCTAGGATCTAATCAACATAATTGAATGGTCCAAAGCCCCATTGCGTCCAAAGTAAAGACCCTCTTAAGTTACTAGTGACTTCTAAATATCACATTGATTGCTTATCTTCTTTGTGAGAGAATATGCCTTTATTGCGAGAATGTGTGAAAAGAATCTTATGCATTTGATTCACATCTTGACTATCTTGGCAAATGGATAACTTAAATCAAATTTTGGGAATGAGATGAAATAAATTGAATGTTGCACGGCTGCTATCTTTTGATTTTTTTAAGGAAAACTTTATGGTGTTTGATGTTACATGTGCTTGGCATCTTTTGAGTCTTTGTGTCTTGTTTGTTGGTCTTCTTTTTGTCTTGTGTCGTGAGTCTGTCGAGTAAAAGGAATACCTAGCAACAATCTTCTTTAAGAGCTTAGTTGTACCACATACTTGGGGCAAGCATGACCCAAGTGTGAGGAGGTTTGATAGAACTTAATTGTTGCTAGGAATTAGGGGTCGAATTGATATTTAAATGGACAAAATCTGCACTTAATAGGTGTTAATATGCATGATATTGGAAGAAATGGGAACATGAGGTACAAGGATTTTGAAAGGCTAAAAATGCATAGAAAGAGCAAAAGAAGTGGGTTTTAAAGCTAAAATTGCGAACTGTCAGATGCGCGTCGCCAAACTGCCAGCTTGAAGGTGCCATTGGACCAGAAGGGCAATTCGGCCAAATTGTGGAAGAATGAAGGAAAAGGAAACCCTAACACCCGCCGCCCGTGTGCGAGGCGCGACAAATCAAATTAGGAAAGAATCGTCAAACTGCCCAGCTTGAAGGTGGCGTGTCGGACCAGAAGGCCAGTTTGGTCAATTTATCGAAGAGATAAGAATGAAACCCTAATCTAGCCGCCTCCAATTCTATAAAAAGGGAGGAATCAGTCCAGAACGTGGGGAGTCACCATATACACCATTTTACAACATTCTAAACTTTTAGAACACTTTGGGAAGAGAAGAGAATGGAGATCTACATCCACTTACGCTAGGAATCAACTCTACTTGTCCGAACAATCCATACTCTACGTAGAGGAGACGTTTGGTGGAGAGAGCACCATTTGATTTCAACTTCCAGAGAAGAACCCTTATTACTCTTTTGCTCTAGTTTTCGTATTTGCTTTTTAGTTAGCTTTTGGAGTTTGTTTGAAGAACCTTGCAAGTTTAGTTTTCCTTTAGCTTTTGTTAGATTTGAGCATTCTAAATATTTGCATGTTTACTAAGCTTTGTTTCTCTTTAAACTTCTAGTTGCCCAGTTTGTTCACGTAGTCTAGTTGTTTAATTTATTAAGTCAGTTTGCTATTTTGATTTTGTTCCTGTCTTTGTTGCTTATTTTAGTTTCCTCTGTCGCGCTTTGAGGCGTTCAAGTTGCCTAGTTTATTTCTGTTTTTCAACCTGCCCAGTTTAAACATGCGTTACATATATCTCCTTTGTTGCTTTTAGTTTAGTTTATATTTTTGCTTTCTCGCTTTAGTTAGCAGTAGTTTCGTTTCTTATAAATTCAAGTTGCCCAATTTGTTTCTTCAATTCCAAGTTGCCCAGTTTGCCTCTCTAATTCAGTTTGTTAATTTTATTGATTTTAGTTTGTTTTGATAATTAGTTTCCCACTCTTCATAGTTAGTTTATTTTCTGTTTTCTTCCATCGCAATGACTTTAGGCGTGGCGGCATCGCCAAAATCCCTCTTAGGTGTAGTGCATACATAACGAAATTCGCATTCCTCGTGGGATCGACCCCGCTCTTACCATATACTAATTCAATAGTATAGTGGAAAGTGGGAAACATATAAATATTATTGATCGGGCTAGTTTATTTCCTAACGACAATATAAACCTAAGCCCCGCATCACTATAGAAAACTCATCTTCGATTGAAGGTTGTACCAATTCTTGTCCGGCTTGGACGATAAATATAACGGAATTCGTCACGATATCTTAATGGAATCCCTGATTCCCTCAACCAAGACCGCCTATGCAAAGGTAAGAAGGGAGGCCGCCCGGCTGTCAATACTGAAGTCGGCAACCAACACCCCCAACACCACTGGCGACTCAGATCCATCATCAGGAGGAGAAATTGGGCTCATATTCGACATTTGGAACAGCGGACAAAGACAATACACCAACCGACCGCGGACAAACAGAGGAAGTCAGGTGCGCTCCGGGCACCCATCATCGCACAACCGAGTGAACAAGACGAAGTTGTGATGCTCCCATTATGGTACGCAAAAACATACCAAGTAGACATGCTTTCAATTGGTATGGTGGGAGGACAGTCGCAAAAATAATGGGGTAAAGGAAAAATCAGCAGTCGGTATGGATGAGTAGGACAACATCACCATCGTGGTGGGAAACTAGGAGGCTACCGACACCTAAGGCGGTAGCCGAAAGAGAGTCGGGGCGCAGGAGATTCCCGGCCACAGAGTGACGACGGGAGAAGAAATCGAGAGGGCAAATGCGGCTAGGGCTAACATTGAGCCACGAATTATAGATAAAGGGTTTGGTTAACAACTAAACCCTTCACCTTTCACTTTATTGCTAAATCTCTCCTTCTTATTTTCTGTTTTGCATATAATCCTTAGGGTTTAGATTATTTAGGAGTTGAAATCCCCGAGTTTACAAGCTTGCTTTGTTGGTCCCCAAGTTATTAAAAATGTTGCTACAAACCTAATTATTTGCCAAAATCGCTTTCAACCCCCATAAAATATATCTATTGCTTGTAAAGCACAAAATTCACGTAATGGGAAAGATAATTGTTGGTTTTTCGACCGTGGAGCCACAGATACAATGACCCATGATAAATCGGACATTGTAAAATCTTCTAAACCCTTGAGGATTTCAAACTGCTAATGGTGAGTTACCCCCGGTTGAAGGACCCAGAACAATTGCAATTTCACCAACCTTGAGAATTTTGAATTGCCTTTATGTCCCGGCTCTCTCACACAAATTAATGTCTATCAGTCATTTGACAAAAGAACTTAATAGTACCTTGTTGACGCACCCATATTTCTGTCTTCTGCAGGATATCTGGACTGAGAATATTATTGGGCGTGGCATTGAGCGTCAAGACCTGTACTATGTAGATGAGATTGCTCAACAGGGTAACATGATGTTGGCTCATGGATCCACTAACCAGGAGGCTTGGCTTTGGCATCGATGTTTAGGGCACCCATCTACTAGTTATCTTAAGATTTTATTTCCTAAACTAGTAAAATCTCAAATTTTTTGTTGCGAAACTTGTGTTTTGGCTAAGAGCCACAAATAGTCATTTAAACCGAGTAATACTCGTATCAATTCTATTTTTTCTCTTATTCATTCTGATGTTTGGAGTCCTGCACCCATTATTGGTGGTCACGTGTTTAGATATTTCTTGTTATTTGTGGATGATTGTACTAGAATGACGTGTGTTTATTTTTTGAAACATAAATATGAGGTTTTTGAAAATTTACTCACTTTTATGCTATAATTCAAACTCAATTCCAGATCATTATTAAAATCTTAGATTAAATAACGGGGGGAATTTGTTAACACTTCCATTAAGCAGTTCTTTCAAGAAAAAGGTTTAGTACATCAAACCAGTTGTCCTCGCACTCCGAAGCAGAATGGGGTAGCTAAGCGGAAAAATAGGATTTTTCTCGAAATGGCCCGAGTCCTCCTCATTAAATCTAAGGTACCTAAACATTTCTGGCCTGAAGCCATTGCAACTTATGTTTATCTCTTAATTGTCTCCCTACAAAGATCCTCCACCTTAAAACCCATACAAATATTTATCTACCTTAACCAAAATACTTGAACCTCTCACCCTTCTTCCACAAATATTTGGCTGTTAAATGTGTCTTTATTGGGTATGACGTTATTCAGAAAGCTATAGATGCTATGAACATATGTCTCGTCAAGTCCAAACCACCATGAATAGCAATTTTCTTGACACTGTGTACTTTTACCACAACCACCTTAGCAGTTAGGAAGGAGTGTAATAGTGATAAAGACTCTATAAGCTGGTTGCCAAATTCATGTCCATCCGAAACAGGCCTAACAGAAATAGTTAACGTTACCAATGAGCCGATCTTAGACACTCAAGAGTAGTCCCACGCGCCCAATAATCTTGATCATCCCCTATATATATTCGAGGTAACTCATTAAGAACCTAAATCGATTTTGTAGTACTAAGAACAATGTTGTAGAAAGTGAACATACAATAGTAGATGGTGATACATGACGATATGTTCTACCCAGGAGTAACCGAGGAGTTCATCCTAAAAGATACACCCCAGAAAAGAATGTTAGAAAGTCGAGACACTCTGTTGCAAACATCGCCATGGGGAGCCTCTCAGTGATGGCTCGAGCTTTTGAAGTTGCCTTGTATGAAGAAGAGGAAATTCCACAAACAGTGGAACAAATACTCAAGTTCAAACATTGGAATGATGCAATGAAGGTGGAGTTAACGCTTTGGCGAGAAACGAAACTTAGGAAAAGTGTCAGTAACCTGAAGGAAAGAGACCTATTGGGAGCAGGTGGGTCTTCACTATCAAACGAAGACCTGATGGATTAATTGAGAGGTATAAAACACGTTTGGTAGCGAAATGTTATACCTAGACATGTGGTGTGGACTATGAAGAAACCTTCTCGCCAGTTGCTAAGATGAATACAATTTGGGTTTATCTTGATTGCAGCAAACTGAGATTGGCCACTTCATCAGTATGATTTTACAAATGCATTCTTGCATGGTGAACTGGAAAAAGAAGTCTACATGGATGCACCTTTAAGATTCTCGGAGGAATTTGGAGATAGTGAAGTATGCCGACTAAAGAAGACACTGTATGGGCTCAAGCAATCTCCAATAGCTTAGTTTGGAAGGCTCACAAAGGCTTTGAAGAGATACGAGTATTAGTAGAGCAACTCAGACCACACTTTCTTGAAGAATAAGGGTGAACGAATCACTTGTTTGATTGTATATTTTGACGATATGATCATTACTGAAGATGACTTAGAAGAAATGGAGGAGCTAAAGAAGAATTCGTTTGCCGAATTTGAGATGAAGAACTTGGGAGCCCTGAGATATTTTCTCGGCATAAAAGTACTCAAATCAAAGAAATGAATCTTTATCAATCAGAGAAAGTATATTGTGGACCTTTTAGCTGAAACTGGAATGGTAGATTGTAACCTAACAAACACCACCATTGTCAGCAGATCGAGGGAGGTATCAACATCTAGTTGGGAGGTTAATTTATTTTTCCCACACTAAACATGATATTGCTTATGTCGTTGGAGTGGTTAGTCAATTTATGCACCAACCCCAAGTTGATCATCTCGAAGCAGCCATAAGAATTGTGAGATACCTAAAGGAGACATCTGGTCATGGGCTTTTGTTTGAGAAACGTGGGCATTTGGAAATACATGGCTACACAAATGCAGATTGACCTGGAAATCCAATAGACATGAGGTCCACGTTAGGCTACTTTATTTTTGTTGGAAGAAACCTAATATCTTGGAGGAGTAAGAAACAAAAGGTTGTAGCACTTTCAATTGCTGAGGCCGAGTTCAGAGGAGTAAAAAGCGGACTGACTAAAATTATGTGGTTTGAGAAACTAAAGATAGAACTCGGCTTCCATCAGTCAAAGACTTGTCAACTATTTTGTGAAAACAAATGTGGTATTAGCATCTCTGAGAACCCAGTACAACATGACAGAAGAAGCACGTGGAGGTGGACATACATTTCATTAAAGAGAAGATAGAGGCTAGAATTGTGGAACTGCCCTTTCTACGATCAGAAGACCAGTTAGCTGATATTTTAACCAAGACTGTTAATCTCAAGAGTTTGGCCGAAGTGTTGTGTGCTGGCGCTCGATACCTATCGTCAGGAGTCGGGGCCGAGTTTTGTGCGGGCCTCGCCCCGTCACCTGGCATCGGATGCCACCTCGACGCCTTGCAATTACGCACGATCTGCGTCGGGCGCTGCCGAGACATCCCGGGCGCCACAACACCCGTCGCCTCCCATCTGGGCGCCATTGCCTGGGCATTATACCTTGGGTACTCCCGAGGCGTGTTGAGCGCCACAGCGCCCTCCTGCGAGTGATACCCGTACGAGTACGATGCCTGCTGCCTTCGCTTGTCGGGTGCCGCGTTGCCCGGCGATGCCCAAGGCCCGCGCGCTTGCACACGAGCATTGCACATCAGGTGCCACCGAGTGTTTTCGTTGCGCCTGTCGAGTGTCCTGGATGAGGGTGCCAAGAGCAGCTCGAAGCAGGGCGTCGCTACCTCAGCACCTGCCAGCCCTTGCGCATCATCCCGCCCTACGCCCCATCCACCAGGTACTCTCGCCAGCCCTTGTTGCCGTGCGCAATGCTTCTTGCACCCTGTGCCCAGTGGCACCTGCTGATGCCGAATCCGACATAGTTCGCCAGACGTTGTCAGGTGGGGCACCATGACACGACGTGTCGTGGGCCGGATCCGGTCTTCGTTTTTCGTTCTTTGTATTTTTCATTTGAATTCCCGTCCAATTACAAATAAGTGCAAGAAAATAAAACAAAACACCCTAGTCTACCATAGTCAACCCCCTTGGATTTACAGATCATACCATAAACCAGGCAAAAACCAATAGAACATTAAATGTATTCAAGCCAAATAAATCAGATGAATTACAGAAAATTAAATCTACAATCCTATTATTATATTTAAACTAGGCAACAAGCAGATAAAAAGAAAAAATAAATTTAAATATCAGAGCCTATGATTCGGCTCCGAAACCAATTGCTGGGGGTAGCTCCAATAAAGAATTCCGTCGGCTGTCGGGGATCTCATAGGATGATATTCAAATTTAATTAATAGATCTAATTAGCCACTAGAACGCATTTAGATAGACAACAGTCAGATAAAACAGATCCCTAGACATGCTTATAGAGTTCAGACGATTACCTTATTTTGCAGATTCTAATTGATGATTAGTGTTTTAGATTGCTTGGAACTCCTACCACTTTTCCACAATAATTCAACCTTGAAATCTTCTGACATATGAGCCATATATTGCTTGAATATTGTGTGGGCAATATTCTATCGAGCTCTATAGACTGGATGGAGACTAGAAAATCACTAATGAGAATATAAAAGGGAGGAGGGTGATTTTCTGTGTCTGATAGCTTGTGATTTTCGTCCTCTCTACCCCTATATATAGGGGTAGTGGGCCAGGTTAGAGATTTCAAGGAGGATTAGGACTGAGCCTCCCAATAGGCTTAATTCTTAAAGTTTAGTCCAACTTAATTAAATCCATTAATATTAATTCACTCCACTATAGAATTTATATTGCACTGCCCATCCAGATCCTCATTACAAATATGATTCATTTTTAATTTATTATTTTTTGTGTTTAAAATTTCAAATATCCATCAATTAATTAAACAACTGGTAGCTTTAATTAATTGATATTTTTATCCAAAAGTGGTCTAGTTCAGAACTTTATTTATTATATTAGAGTAAATTTCAACTGCACATATTTGTATAATTTCATTTTTCGAACCCCCTTGAGTATATTATAAACTAAGGTCTCGCGAGACACGATTCTATATAATAACAATGCTAGCATCGCTTGGCATTAATTACCACTGCCCAAGATATCAGGAATTACTTAGGATTACAAAAAACTTATACCTATTGATAAATCAAAGCAGTGCATAATCAACATCGTATGCTCAATGTTACTTAGAAATAAACAATCACCAAAATCTTGTACTTCATTTACACAGCGTAGAAGTACGTATCTCATTGTAATCTATTTCACTGCTATATCACACTCAGTGCCATCAGTTGGCCAAGATAAGCACAAAGTTTGGATCGACACTACAATCTTTCAGGACAGATTGTCCATGTTTATCTAGGTTGTGAACTTGATTTTATTTTATAAGGAACCGACTGAAAGATCTTATGTGATCATAGATCCACCATTCAGTTTACAACATAGAAGGATAACTTGTTTGCTCAATTTATGATTATATGCTTAAGAATAAGTATTGATAACCACATAAGACAAATCATGTGACAATATTAAATTTTTCCTTAAAGTATAAGAAATAAATTTTTTAATATAAAACAGCCAAAAGTATACTTCTCAATATATAAACCCTAACGGTAACTATAGACTCCCTCAATTCTAAATATAAATTCGAACATGACAAAATCACATTTTTATCCCAAATAATTTAATTTAATGTAATTCACCACAGTTAAAAAGCTAGGGCGTTACATGGAAGGTTCCTCCATAAAAATTATTATATTGAAAAAATGACAATGTATTTTATACGTTTACTCCTTTTTTTTCTGCTGATTGGATTGGATTCTACGAATCTGATTAGATTAAAAAAATTATTAGAAGCACTAATGGTTTTTTCAACCATCATTGAGCGTCTAACTCTTTTGAGACTTAAATTAAGAGAATTTAAATATTTATTACAAGGGAGATTATATTTTTTATTTTTTATTTTTTATTTTGCCTGTAACCTATAAAATGTTAGAAAACGAAACTGTATATGAAAAGAAGTGCAATCACATATTTGCAATCATTGGACAATGTTTATCGTCAATTATTATTTTGAGATGCAGTTTGCATGTGGTTCCAAAATTGATGAGCGTAGCAGGACTAACATGAAATTCCCTGTCGCACCCACATGGCAACTACAAATACTTATTTGATTTGAACCACCTAATATCTATCACAAATAAAATGTGTTCGTCGGTCTAGAATAAGTCATTTAACAAATATTTGCACCCTCTCTTCCTATACATGTAGGGAATGCTTTAGATATATTTAGGTATATATTATAAAATAGAAATTATTTTCAATCCTTAAGATGTTAAAATTTATAATAATTTCATTACTTTGTAAAATGAATTCGTGATTCAGGGTCAGAATTTTATAAACGGCAAAAATTCCATTATTTTGAATTCATCGTTTCATCATGACGAATTTATATTGTTTCATAGCGAATTCATAGTATTTCATTGGGACCTATAATATTTCATTGCGAATTCATGGCATATTATTCTAGCACTGAGACAAAGAAAAAAGCTATTCACCTTTAAAGTATTTAAATACATTTACCGCATATAATAAGGCCCATAACTAGATATAGGCCCAACAGATACCTTTACTTAGTTTGGGGGCCCATTTTTTATAAATATGTATATATCTATATATATATATATAGTCATTTATTTTGCATTCTTGTCACTTTCATTCCATACAAATACAAATAAATTGATCAAATCAGGTAAATCCATATAATTTTTTAAATGTAAATTATATTTTCAAATGGAGAACATTGCGAATTTGTATGTTGACGATGAAACGCAACTTACTTGCTAATACGTTTCTCCTCCAACTAATAGATTGAGGATTCGAGTCACCACGGGTAAATGAAAAACTATTATTGATCATCTTTTAAAAAAGGAAGAAAAAAAAAGAATTCTCTCTAATTATTCAGGATGATATTCCACGGAGTATGATCATGAAAAACTGCTTTTTAATTAGGAATACTTTTCTGTTCGATGCTCTGGAAATTTCAACGTTAGTCTATCGCACAGAAAAATACAGACGGGTAATTTTTTGTTTCTAAAAATTGCGCAAAGTATATGTCCACAACAACATTTTCGGTATTGCTCGAATTGTTCTTTAGTTGAAGAGAAGAGGTCATTTTTATAAGATAAGGCATGTTTTTTATGTACTATGATTTATTTATATATGTACTAATATAATTGCACTGTGCCTAATGCTTAGGTCTTGTTTGGTATATGTAAACTAAGATGCACTTTAACTATACAAACAAGATAAAAATTTAATATTGTTGTTTGGTAGTTGAGATAAAAATCAAGATAAAAATAAGTGTAGTATTTGGTAGATAAGATGTAAAATGACTTTTTTGTCGTTGTTAAAAATTAAGATTTTTTTAAATCTTATTTTGCTGATTAAAGCATTATTTAATTAATATAAATTTAGCACTATTTAATTATTGAACAATTAATTAATCTAACTAAATTAAAATTTATTAATTTATGTAAATTTTGCTAAATATTAATTTGTATAAATTATATGTATTAATTAATTAAGATGAATTAATAGTAATTTATAGATTACAAATTAGTTATGAATATTGTAAATTTTGCTAAAGATTAATTAAATTCTAATGGAGTATCTAATTAATTAATGATTAATTAATTTTAAATTTTGTTAAATATTAATTTGTATAAATTAATATGTATTAATTAATTTAGATGAATTAATCGTGAGTCATAGATTAAAGATTAATTATGATATTGTAAATTTTGCTCCACCTTAATTAAATTCTAATAGAGTATCTAATTAATTAATTAATTAATGATTAATTAATTTTAATTAATGCGAGGGGAAAACAATCCAAACGGAGGGGAGGACTCGGAAATTTTGCTCCACCACCAAACGCCCTCAGCCGCCGTCGTTGCCATCTACCGCCGCCCACCGTTGAGATTAACACTACCCACCTTCAAGAACAAGAACAAGAACAAAGAATTTGGAAAAGAAATAGAGGCTTAGATTGATAAAACTCACATAGCCTCAATTCGAAATGAAACAAGAAATCCACTACCCAAAATTTAGAAAATCACCGCCCAAAAAAAAGGCTCAAATCTGCACACATAACACGCCGAGAACCCACTGCCCACCTCCAAGAGCAAGAACAAGAACACAGAATTTATCAAATTAATAGAGGCTCAAATCTAGAATAAAAATCACCAAGAAATGGTGCAATCGCCTTGGCTGCAAACCCAGTTGCATCAAACGTGTCGTCTGGGTTTGCCCGGCCAAGAAACGGTCGCATCCCATCTCCGTCAACCAACCACCATCATCACAGCCCAGCCGAGAATCAATTTGCCCTAGAATCGAAAAAAATCGCACACAAACCCCACTTTCGGAGGATGGAGGCAAAGGCGGAGGGCGAAGGCGGATGCAGATGCGGAAGCTGAGAGAGGCGGAGGCAGAGGGTGGAGGGCGGAGGCGGTGGTGGCGGAGGGAGGCGGAGAGCTGTTAGTGATGGCGTAGAGAGGGGGTTAAAGAGGTGGAGAGAGAAAGTAGAGTGAAGACCAAGAGTGAAGAGAGAGAGTTGAAGCGAAGAGAGAGAGGAGAGTGAAAGATCAGTCTCGGTAATCGGTGTGAAATAGTAAATAATCACACCATTTTTGTGCGATAATGTATCACAGTTGGAGGGAAAGAAACGCCGCTGTTTCATCAGATTTTGGAGCGGGCCGCGATAATTAAGCTCGGCCCGACGGGCACATTTTAAATGCTATCTATCCTACTAAACATCTAAATTAAACTGTTGGGCCAAGAAACTCATCTATCAAATAACCCTCAGCGTGTGTCAAGTTTGTACATGTTACTGTAACTGCAGTGTGTGCTCTCGTGGAATATAAATTGTCACTCTGTGCAATTTTTGTCCTAGTATCGCTGATTCGTTGTCTTTAGATTGATGACGGTTGGATTTGATTAGCTAACTTTTTTGAATAACAAAAGAATCAAGTTTTGGAGTCCATTTAAAGAGAATAAAACACTTTTTTGTTGTGTGGTTAAAAATTGAATAAAGCTCAACGATTATGGTATTTTGCCAAACAAGGTGCTAGGGATTTATTAAAAACATCAAACTTAGACTGATTAAGCAGAATTACTTTGGTCAAATAATTAAATACAATTAAAATAATGTGTACTTGAAAAAAGTAATACACGTCTGTACATATAGCATCCTAGGAGAGATATAAATGCAGGTAGCAGAATGTGTGGCTGAGTTGCCTGCTGTCACTGTTGAATACAATTACATGCCATTCGCTGCTTTATTTAATTTCCCCATTATTCGAAATTGAATTCAAAAAATGGATGCTTTGGGGCTTCTTCGGATTCGGGTAGAGCGAGGTATTAACCTCGCTGTGCGCGACACCAGGAGCAGCGATCCTTACGTTGTCATCGAATGCGCCTCTCAGGTAGGTCTCTCTGTGTTGATTTTGTTTTTGTCAGCTGTTTCCCTCTAAATTCATTGATTTGGAATGGAAATATATGAATCCAAATTGGGTTCTGTTTTATTTAAAAGAAATATGCGTGAAACATCAAAAATAGAAAAGGAATTTGATTGTGATTGTAAACATAATTGCTGCAGAAGGTGAAGACCAGAGTTGAGAAAGACAACTGCAATCCAGTTTGGAACGAAGAGTTGACGATATTCATCAAAGACATAAATGCTCCCATCACTCTAGTAAGTCTCCACATCCCACAACTACTAAATTATTATCCATCATCTTAGAGTTGTGGAGGCTGAAGCTACTCAACATCGATCCTTGCATTCGATAGTCCACCCGTCACTATGGGGTTTTAGTCGGTTTCAGTAAAATCCTAATTTGGGCTAGAGCTTGGATTAGGGCTATTTTCCCAATATCAATTCTGGTTTTATCCCCGTAGTTGTATCCCAAAATATTAGTGAAAAATCTATATCTTGGTTACACATGAAAATATTAGTGAAAAAATATACAAAAATTGGTAACACAAGGACAACCGCCCTTAGACTGGCAGTCTGGCTGACCAATTTCGTGTGTGTGTGTGTGTGTTTTTTTTTTTCATTTTTCTTATAATTGTTTTGTACTTTAATTCGTAATAGCATTTCATGTCAAATAATAGCAACAACAACTAGTTCATTAGGGACACCAAGTTTAAATTCCACCGTTACCTCACCTCAAGTCAGAAAAAAAGATAGCAACAACAACTGTGATTATGTTTGATGCAGTCGGTGTACGACCACGACACATTCACTCGAGACGACTCCATGGGAAGTGCTCAAATAGACATAAAAAGTTTCGTAGAATGTCTGAAAATGGGGTCGCAGGATCTCCCCGACGGCACCGAACTTGCCAGAATTGAGCCGAGCAAGGACAACTGCCTGTCTAAGGAGAGCTGCATCGTGTGGAACAAAGGGAAGATGGTTCAGGACATGATTCTCAGACTCGGAGACGTCGAATGCGGCGAGCTCCACCTCCAGATCGAGTGGCTTCACCTTCCAACGGCAGAGGCATCGCCAATTAACTAGACGAGATAAATAATTATTAACAAGTAATCATCATGTGGTCGTGTATTGTGATATGTGTAATTATGCTGTTGTAGAATAAGCTGCTGCTGCTCTGTGTATTTACAACTGAGTTTGTCCGAATTTGAGTGTGCTTATGTTTGACAGTTGTTACTGGGTTTAAAATATTAGCTTCGGCCTTGAATATTTGGGCCCGTTTATGGACAAACCCGTATATGATAATGCACTCTCAAAATCGGAGGGCAATATTTTGCAAGTAATTTCAGCGGGTAGATATGTGGAATTTCGTCCTGACAAAGAGAATGGCTGGGAAAGATGAACAGTTGGATTCGTGTGGAAGCTTAAACTATTTTTGGGTCCTCATTAGAGATCCACCATAATATACATATTTCTTATAATTAACGTTGTCTATCAATGTCATTTTTGGTAGAGTCTATGCTAGATTTTGCTTAATGTGCAATGACCACGGAATTTGGACACGTGACGTTTACAAAAATAAAATATTGCTATCTAAAATCGAAAATTTTAAGATTCAGATTAATTTTCTTTATCTATTTAGTCAATAATATCAATTCACTATAATCAACTCCCATCCATTTTTCCATTTTATAAATTTATGGCAATTCCCTTCCTCAGTCATCCATGTGAGAATTCGATTTTAGATTTGTTGTGGTCAATACCATGTATCTGACTTATGTTGCCCATTCCCAAATCTAGTATAGAGTCTACCCTTATTCCTTATATTCACCTATGGAGTCCCATAGAATGGCGTGTGTGCCAGTTTTCAGTCGGCAGAAAAGGCTCGCCATTCTTGGAAAAAGCTCCATCCAAACCAACTCCATGTCACGCATGTGGATCTTGCTAAAACTGTTACTGCCAAAATCGATATATATTGCTCCAAAAAAATAAAATAATCTTCCAATGTATTATATATTTTCCCACAATTGCATTAATAAATCTATATAATATATAATATAGATTACGGAGTTATGTATATAGTAACTTCGATTTTTCAATCTATTTCAAATTTCTTCCATTTTAGAAAATTATTTTTATTAAACTTTGAATAAATCCACCTTTTATTAGTATACTACCTGTTAAGTGTTAATACAAAATCAATTAACATTCCACAAATTGTGCATAATTGATGCCTCCCATGCAGTGGCGAAGCCATGATTTTGGCACTGGGGGCCCAAGTGCACCAGTCAGCATATGCAACTTAATAGTACAGAAACTCATTTGGCATGTACTTCGGGAATTCATATACAGCAAAATCTTTCAAGTAACACACACCACTTCCAGCATCAATTTACCAGC
>JAYDZE010440680.1:0-16384 GCA_034509125.1 Monilaria moniliformis | reverse complement strand
GTATTGAGATCGTTCTACAAACATGTATGATTGTATTTTGTTTAATAACATAATAAGATATGTTACCATAATTAAATAGTGCGATTATTGCTTGTAAAAGAATTTAATGTATCCACCAAAACCTTCCTAAAATATCACTTAATTAAATGGCACCACTATCTCTTTCCCTTGATTTTATGGGTTATAAAAATGGCTGCAATGCTTCAATGACGAAAAAGTCCTTTTAATCTCTAAAAACGACATATTTTCATTTTTTTCCAATTTTTTCTTATTACATGTGGCAATTTCTAAGCCATTAGATCATCAAAATCAATGGTTGTTACTTGGTCTTAGTTCTAATGGGAGATGTGAGTTCTCATTTGATTACAACTCTCTATATATATATATATATTCTAAAAAAGTTATTTTTGACTTCATTGACGGGGATTCGCTCGGCCATGGGTTTAACTCAATTATCACTGAGATTTTCTTCAGTCTTTTATTTTGCATATATTTTATCTTATATTCTAATTATGGGAATGTGGCTTATATTTCATAGATATTTTTTAATTGTTTACAGTAGGTGACAAATTATGTATTATTTTCCTCCTGAATTGATGAAATATTTACAATCTTTTTAGTGATTCCCTAATGTAATATAATGGATATAAAATGAGGTGGGAGAGACATCAAATCACTGATCAGACCTTTCCTTAATGTGTAAAATTAGCAACCAAGGTAAATTATTGATGTTTGTATGGTGTATACATATGATTGTGAATACAAATATTATAATATTCTAATATATATAAAAGATACCATCATAAAGAGAAACATTGTGTGTATATAAAAGCATCATTGATAGGTTAATATATAACATGAACGTAAGAAACAAACTGGGTGATATGATTATGACATTTCGATTAATAAGATTCTGTCAATAGATGAAGTTAACTAAATATGACAACTTTCAATTCGTGACAACATGAAGAGGCATGCGAATGCTGTTTTGATTATATATATATATTTGTGTGTGTGTGTCTGTTTGTGTTTGTGTTTGAGTGAGTTAATGTTATGTGCAATATACACTAATTTTTTTTGGAGACATGCATGAGTAATTTGTTATAATACATGCACAAACATTTTGAATATGTTTATTTTAATTGTACAATAAAATGTTTCTCTTTTTTCCCTCTCTTTTCAAATTGATCTCAAATGCTCTATTTTACACTAAACTTATATATTTATACAATTAAATTTTTGGCACAATATAAATTTACTCACAAAAAATAATGTAAATATTATTTGATATAATTTTTAACTTATAATTTCATTTTGACAATGAATTGCAATTCAGTTAGTAAGATGCTCCAGGCTCGATCTAGTAGGTTATAGTTCGAGTCACCACAGAGAGAAAATGAAGTCCTATTATTAATCATTTTTTATAAAAAATAGAAAAAATACTAATTTTAAATTTAGTACGAAAATAATATTTTTCTAACATTACACAGTTCCTGCAAAAAAATAATAGTTCGTTGATTGTAAAATTAAAATATGCATAAAATAGACAATTAATTTAGTAATAGATGATGACGTGATTTATGATATTCTACATGTTATATAGTTATATACGCATGCATATAAAGTAGATGTAACACTTGATGCACTCTTTAAATGTCATAATATTAGTATATTGTTTTGAAATATCATGGCTCCACAAAATATATATAATTTTTTTGAGATGGAGTATATCGGAATTGGAATTCGTATTATAGGCTTTCACTTTTATAAAATAAAGAAATAATATTACCCTATATCTTGTAAGGTTCATAAAGTACAATAATAAATGGAAGGGTTTTTATGAATATTGCATGAAACAAAACAATTAATATATTTTTGTGATTATTAATTACTACTGTCATCATCAATCACAAAATGAGTAGTGGTTCAACTGTTCAAGCCTAATCATAATCTACTATTTTAAGAGAATAGAAAGGACAAGTGGGATTACAGCGGTATATATGATTATTACATAAAGGAAATCAAAAAGCAATTATAACTTGATTATCGACTGAAATATCAAAAAAAGTGATTGAGCTGTATGTTTGACAAATCTCCACCAACATTCGGTTGGAGGGGAGCTTGTAGGCCTAACATATATTCTTTTCAGGATTATTTTTCATACCAGATTACGGAAATTTGCGTTTTTCTTGTATTGTAATTAAGCAAAATTATAATTTATATATTCAGATATTGGTCCTTTAACAAAAACATTAAACTATTGACAATTATAATTCACAAAATATCTTAAAATTAATAAAATATCCTATTGTTAGATTTTTTTATAATGAATTTTTTATGTGTCACATCAGCCTTCAACGTGCCTGAATTTTGAATTCTACTTTTTAATGACATGACATACTTATTAAAAATATGAGGTATCGAGATCTTGGGTCAGTTTGAAAAAATTCGAAGAAAATCAAAAAACGCGTATTTTTGTTAATTTTCTAGCCTATTGTAGTTTCCAATAATTCGTGGTATTTTTGCTAGTTTATACATAGTACGCGTATTTTTTCTTATAATTATCCATAATTTAGGATACCATTGGCTCCGCCAGAATAATTAAAAAAAAAAAAAGAGTTAGAGTATATAATCTCTTTTCGGATTTATTTATAATAGAAATTCACATTATTGAGATACGGTGTAGTGTTTGTTCTTTGTTTGATAGAAAGATCAAGTTCATTTTTCTTTTGTTATTTTTAGTGTTAAGTTTATAGTAGATTGATTTAGTATGTTGATAAAAGTATAATTATAGCTAATTTACTATTTCATATATATCCAAAATCGATAATTTCTGATGAAATTTTCCGTCCCACAATTTTTTATGTTCTAGGATGTTCATTAATAGTTTCATTTTTTGAATAATATTTATCATAAAGTAAAAATTTATTACTTTATAATACATCATAATTAACATTTATAACAAAAAAATAGAATTTAAAAAAATTATATATCATATTTTTAGAATAATCAACCACAATAGCCATTTTATTTAATCAAAATATTCCGAAGCTATAGTATACAATTTTTTAAAATTTTAATTATTATAAATGTTAATCATGATATATTATGTAATAATAAATTTTTATATTATAATAAATGTTATTAAAATAAAGATAACATCAGCGAGACACCGTGCAATACAAAGATAGAAGGGTAGAGGAGATCACATACGAATAATTTAGTATGTTATAAGAAAAGTTGATGTGAGAATGCGATAATTTTTTACTCTTTAGTAAGAACTTGATATCATGAGGTAATATGTATAGGTTTGGATCCTCGTTTACTTCTATTAAGAACAATAATCCCTTTTACAATCGTCACTGTTAATAATAAAGAATTGTCTTTTGATTTAGAACAAACAATGTTAGTTTTATTCATAAAAACAAACACTTACATTCATAATAATCAATTTTATTCATAATTAAAATCAATAAGTTTTATATATTCATAACAACTGTCAAACGAGAACTAGCTATCACTATTCATCCACTTATTTAAATTTTTAGTTTCTCTCATCTCTCTATATTTTGTAATATAATTTTTATCAAAATTATTGATTCCTACTATTGGCAGTGTTATAAATAAAATGAACTAGAATAATTTGGGCACTGAGTAACTAAGTTTAATATATATATATATATATATATATATATATATATATATAATATTACTTTGGCTCGTAGTAAAATTTTGGGCAGAGATGACAAAATTTTAAATAATAGTATAAATTAGCATTTTAAGTAGAAACAAATCATTATACGATTTATCATGATAATTAATTTAAGATAAAAATGTATATATTAATTAAAAAATGTTTTCAAAATATTTAAATATTAGCCATTTTATTAGTAGTATTAATAGAAATTATAATATAAAAATAAAATTTAGCATTTTTACGAACAAAATAGAAAGAAATGGAAGAAAATATACTTAAATATTAAAATGAGTAAATTTTTGGCATAAATCTTTATTGGAGGAGTAATAGTAAGGATTTAATTATATTTAAAAATATTATAGAAGATTACTTGATCTTTAAAGTAAAAATTAAGAATATATCTAACAGTTTTCCTAGAATTATTGTGATCTGGAACATATGATATATACTTTTCGTTGGGAAAATTATCGAATAAAGATTATTTGTTTTTTATTGGATACCAAATTCCAATGGTTGCCCTACTGTATAAATCTATTACTGCTCATATATTTGGGAGCGAAATTTCTAAGTATAGAGTTACCAGTAGTAGCTCAACAATATGAAGAGGTTTCTCCCGACAGCACATGGACGAGATGTACTGAATCTTAGAGCTACCGAAGAGCAATATAGTGTACTATTGAATAAAGAGGAAAGTATTTAAAGCTAAACAAAGACGGATCATGACGTTATCCTAGCTTAAGCCTGCTGAAGAATTCCGGAGTCAAAATACACATTTGATTGTTTAAATTCGTATGTCAAATAAGATATTCATTTAATCTTGTGAATCAATGAAGAAATACAAGGTTGCAGAGTCTACAGTGGAACAATGATTCATGTAAACAAAAGCGACGTGGAAGAGTTCAACGGAAATAATTCAAGCGGCAAAATCAAGGGATATGATTGTTGCTTCTTCTAATGGCGCTATTGAAATCCCGCCAATAAATACACGACAAACCCTAACCATTGAAGGTTATTGAAACATTGCGCATTTGAATGCAAAGCATATAAGCTCTTAAACAAATACTAAAACCTCAAAAAATGAATTTTGAATAATGGAATTACCTCAAGTGTTAAATGATTTCACCGACTTTAATTTCTATTATACCTCAAAGAATCTGACTAACATTCCCTTCGAAGCAATCTTGTAGCAGTATTCTAAGCCTAAATTTAGCAAATTATTCTTCAGAATAACTTGTTCATAGTTAGAAAACAACAAAACCCTTTATACCCAAACCTCATAAGTTTGAGTAGAAGAAGATGTTATAGTTTGTATACTGAAAAATATATTTTGAGCTATTTTGTAAGGATGACCTTATTTCCCACAATAACGAGAAGAATATAATATTATCACATGATTTTCCTTTTATGGTTGTGGATGCATATTCTTGAGCATATAATCACAAATTGAGCAAACACGTCCTTTTTCTATATTGTAGACTGAATTGTAGATCCATAATCACAAAAGATCTTTTAGTCGGTTCCTTATAGAAGAAAATCAAGTTCTCAACCTAGATAGACATGTAAAGTCTATCGGGAAAGGTTATAGTATCAATCTGAGGTTCACGCCTATCTTGACCAATTGGTGACATTGGTGTGGTATACTACTGAAAAATGATTACAGTGAGACAATACTTTCTTGTTGAGTAAATGAAGTATGATAACTCAATGATTTATTGTTTCTTAAACTATATAGGTAATATTAACCATATGGTATTGATTATTCACTGTTTTGATATATCAATATGTGCAAGTTTTTCGTAACCTAAGGATAAACCTGATATGTTGAGCGGCTCTTATTATATAAATTGTGTCTCGGAAGAATCTGAATTGATAATATCTCCAAGAGGTATTTGAAAAAGGAATTAATTATACATATCTACGCAGTTGAAATTTATTCCAGTATAATAAATAAAATTGAAGTAGACCATTCTTGGATAAAGAGACTAATATATTAAAGATAGCAGCAAGCTTTGAATTAATGAATGAATATTGAATATCTTAAACACGAGAAATAGTTAATTAAAAAGGACCCATATTTATAATACAGGTCAGGTTAGGTAGTTCGATATTTATTCTATAGTGGTCTCAATTAATATTAATAAACTTAATTTAAATTGGGCTCAACTTAACTATTAAGCCCATTAGGAGGCCTAGTCCTAATCCTCCTTGGAATCTCTGGCTTAGCCCACCATCTCTATAAATAAAGGGTGGGGGACGAAAATCAGAGCAATGCACAATGCTCACAACTTTCGTCCCGCTCATAGTAATGCTCTAGTGATTTTTGTTTCCCAACCCAGTAATTTATCTTGATAGTTTAGTGCCACACAATATTCAAGTTATAGGAGGAAATAGACCAAATGATTCTATGGTTGATCTGCTATGGCAGAATGACAGAAGTAGCAATCTTTCGTCTTACAACAATAAACAAAAAGATTCTATAAATATGGTAAATATTTTATGTTGATGAGCAAGTCTAGGGTTCTCTTTTTAGCTTTCTGTTACATGTCTATATGTGTTATAAGTAAATTAGATTAGAATCAATAAGAATTAATTTCGAATGTCATCCTAAGAGATTCTAGCAGTAGGTAATTAAATGAATTAAATTAATCTGCTTGATGCCTGTTAAATCTAAATATAGGATTGTAGATCTAATTTTGTGCAATTTATCTGGTTTATTTGGCTTGGACGCATATTTCGTTCTTGTTGGTTTTGCCTAGTTTTTTTACACGAATTTTATAAACAACGAGGATTGATCGACGAACAAAGACCGAAGAACGGAGAGTCGGGTCCAGGCCACGACACACAGTGTCGCGGAGCTCCACCCGACATTGTTGTACGCAATGCGGTAGCAGGCGGTGTCCTGTGCAAGGTGTCAAGGGGAATCATGCAAGGCGATGGATTCTGAGGGCCACATGCACGTGGAAGAGGCAAGGTGGGGCCAGGAGCTGGTAGCCCAGGCGCGAGGCCGCAGCGCGAAGCGCCAAGCTGCTCTTATTGGCCCTCGGCCGCCAGTGCGCAAGGCGTATGGCAAAACAGTAGTAGCGTCAGGGTATTACGTGCGGACGTGGTACGGGTGTTGGGCAAAAAGACGCCCCACAATCCTCAACCAACGCTCACGCAGCGCGCACCCGACGGGTGCACGTGAAGCGGCAGTGCAAGGAGCGACGGGCGGGGGAGGCCCAGTGATGGCGCTGGGCAACTCTCGGTGCACGATTGCTCAACACGATACGCGCGGACGAGCAGCGTCGTACAGGGCTTCGACGGGTGACAGGCGGGCGTGGGCGGACGAGGCAAGGGACTCAACACTATGGCGTTGGGCAGCCCTCAGCCAACGCTCGGCTAGGTGTTGTGACTCGGTATGTGGGGCCGAGGCGATGCGAGCACGAGGCACAAGCATCAAGCAAAGACCGGGCGCAGGTGCCAACGACCATTGGTGTCGGACTGCTCGTGCAAGCAAACGACGGACGATAGGGTCATGGGTGCATGGGGGCATGCATATGCTAGGCGTGCAAGCGACCGAAGGCCAAGCTAGCGTGCGTTCATATGCGTGTGTGCGAAGGTCGACGGCAGGCTGGTGGCTGGGTGGCCGAGTGTCTCTTTGCCACAACCTGTCCCTCTTGGCCTGGTACCATCCCACGTCCGACGACGCTCAACCATCTTGGCTAAGTAGTGAGAGTTTTTCGGCAGTGGCGTCATTCCAGTGACAGCGATGGTGGCTTTCCGGCGGCAACAACAACGACACATAGAGTTGGTTTGTGTATAGGATTGTAGAATCATATCCCAAATATAATCCTATCCTATCAAATCTAATTAGTTTAGATTTGATATAATTTAGATAGATTTAGCTGGATATTATCTAAATAAAATCTAATCTAGTTAGATTTGTTTAGATATTGTTAGATTTTTCACAATTATCCATTTGGGATAATGTTTCACCGTGTAATAGGCTGCAATTTCCTATTTGTTTGGAATTTTATCATGTTTAAGTGGAATATCTACTCCATCTGTTTATGTGATAATTATGTGTAAAAACTTATTTTGGAATAAATATGGAATTCAATATGGTCTGCATTAATTGGTTTATTTGTGAAATAATTTTATTGGGATCCCCGACCACCTTAGTGATAGCTTGATCTTTGAGTGGTTACGAGTTAACATGGATTGAACTCAGATGATAGTTGTAGAAATCATTTGTGGCGGTGCGACCTCCCATATGAGAAGTTCTAAAATTAAAATAAATTAGTGTTGCTAAATTTATGGTATAGCTTTGACATAATTTGACAGCCATGCTACCCTAATAGTATATGGTCTATCTATTAAGTTATGTGATCGGACAATTTAACTTTGCTATATAGTATATGGTCTATCTGTTGTGTTCTAGTATAACTACTATGAAATGCATTTAATTATTTTGTGTTTTTTTTTTTTGCAATTATTTGTATCTATTATGTTTATGTGGCAATGTGTTTAAAGAATGTGAGGTTTTGTTTTCTTCCCAGCTTGTTCACAATGTTGTTCCATCCCCTTTCATCTATTCCAAAGACAACAAACTCGAATGATAAAATTATACTGACTGAAAAAGAAGTCTAAATATAGTCCTAAAATATCAAAAGACCTAAAGTTTGTTCTAAATAAACATTGTCTACTATTTCCCATGAACAATGAGCCAAATGTTGTTAAAGAGGTATATTCTGAGTAGCGCAAGGCTAATGAGATGACGTGATGCTATATTTTGGTTTCTATGTCAAATATACTACAACATCAGTATCAAGCCATGCTGTTAGAGGCTGACATGATGCAGAATCTTGGTAACTTGTTTGGGATGCAGAGTCGAGTTGCCAAGTCATTTGCAATTCGAAACATCATGAATATAACCATAAATGAGGGGTCATATAAACAGGATCATGTCCTCAAGATGATGGGATATCTCAATCAGATAGCGATATTGGGAGGGACTATTGACCCAGCTTCCCAAGTAGATATCTTCATCCAATCCCTACAAAGTAGTTTTCAGTAGTTCGGGTTGAACTATAACATGAATAAGAATGATTATACTTTATCTTAACATTTGACTGAGCTGCAATTTGCGGAAGGACTAATGGCACAAACCAATGAGGCATTGATAGCAGATACTCCATCTTTCTTGGTCCAAAAGCCTAGGGAAAGAATAAAGATATAGCGGCGCCGTCTAGTGACAAGAAGGGGAAGAAGAAGAAGGGAAAAAGGGTGACAAGAAGAAGCAAATAAGAAGGTGCTTTAAGTGCGGTCAGAGATGACACAGGAAGAGTGATTGTCCACTTCGCAAGAAGAGGAATAGTCAAGGTATTTTTCAAGTATATCATGTTTAGAGGCTAATTTCTACTCGTTCGTGGGTAGTGAATAACAAGTGCCACTAATCATGTTTGTATCATTTGTATTTCATGAGACAATGATACTAAGTGAGAATGACATATCCAGGAAGGGTATGGTTGCATTTGGGGGTGTGCTCATTTTATTGCTTTAGTAGTGGTAGTTTTAGTTTCTAATTCTAAACATTGTTTAGTGTGGTGCCTCCATTCTGGAAGGAATGTAATTCAATCTTCCAAACAATTTTATGTTTTTAATGGATTGATTGATTTCTTTTATTTATAAAAGTGTTTCATTTATCCATCATGGCACCAATGGTAAACAATTTTATACTAGAAATAATGCACAACTCGAGCAACAAACAATAGAGTTTAATGATTTATCAACTGGCTCAAGTAAGAGAAACTACCCAAGTACTTATGGCTTCTAAAATTTGGACATTCTAATCATAGGAGAATTCAAGGATTGGGGAGTCTCGTCTCACTTAAGAATTTATAAGTAGAACCTTTTAAAACTAAGAATTCTACTTGGAAGGTAAGATGACCTAGAGATCTTTTAAGGATCACGAGGTAAAGGGCCAAGAAAGTACTAACAATTCATTCATTCTGATATGTGTGGTCCAATATGTACTTAGAGTGTGAGTTGGGATTTGTTTTGTGATTACACCAAAGTTTGGATATGTCTGTTTGATACGTCACAAGTCATAATCCTTTGAGAAATTCTTAAGTTTTAGGATGCTTGTGAAGACACATCATAGTAGAGACTATCAAGTGTTTATGGTCTGATCATAGAGGCTAATATCTCAATCGAGAGTTCTTGAACTACTTATCATAGTTGGGGTCAATCGCAAAAGACTATGCCTAGCATACTTCAAACAGAAAGGCATAATAGTATGCATAAGTCAAAATCTTCAAAGATGATTCAATTTTTGATGAGTTATACTTAGTTACCCGCTAGCGTGATTGTTCTCAAGTAATTGAGAGATATCACAATTCAAAATGTCCAAGCTGAATTATCACAAGAAATAATTGCACCATTAATGTTAATTTCTATACTTGATATTGTAGACCTCATTGTAGTGGGAGAGTTGTTACACAAACTAGAAGATTCACAGGTCTAAGAGACTTTGACCTGCATGAATCAGTTTCCCATAACTACAAGGACTGAGATGTTATGGAAATGGACGTCAACACAACTTTTTGTTAAATGGAAGTGTTGAATAGACTATCTACATGGAACAACCCAAGGACTATATGTACAAGAAGTATGATGAAAATTAGTGTATCTTGGTATGCTACTTAGGTGACATCCTATTGATTGACAACAACAAGAATATGTTATCAGGCGTTAGGGCAAGGTTATCCACTCAAGTTAAAGATGAAGAATATGAGAGGCTGAAAACATTCTTGTGATCAAGGTTATCTAAGATCACTATAAACAATGTTGTGCCTATCTCAAGAATTCTAGATCAAAGATACTCTTAAATCACTTTAGCATAACAAAATTCAAATAAAAGGGTTTTGGCCCAGTTTCATGGATTTATTCATCTCAGGATAAGTATCTTTCAAACGCCTAGTCAGATTGAGGAAATAAGATGAGTTCCATATGTTCCAGTAATGGGAAGTTTTGTATATGCTATAACGTGTTGTACGCATGGAAGCAAGATATTTGTTTCAACCCCAATCGAGGTCACTAGACCATGGTAAATGATAGACTCAAGTACCGTAAAAGGACTAAGGAGTATATGCTAAGTTTCCAAGAAATCGAGCTATGTCCTAAGGGTTACCGATTCAGTTTTGAACTAATTGAGATTTAAGGAAACCTGTCTCTGATTATGTGTTCACCTTAGGAGGAAGAGCTACAGGTGGTAAGATGATTCAGAATATGCCGATGAGTATTACAATAGTAATAACTCGAAATGGCTAATTCTAAGACATCATCGGCCTAAAAAAATAAACACATATAGAGAAAGATTATATATGTGAGAAATAGTGAAATGAGAAAAGAACGAGAAAGCATAGGGATGCATTCGTGTAGTACCGGACAGATCATTCCACTAGGAGCCTAACAAGGCAGGATGTTTACTTGTCATGTGGAAGTGATTGTAGTCAAAGTTACATCAAAGACATGCTTTGAGTATGGGTGTAAGAGTAAGGCCGTTTGTTAATTTATTGATTTGTTCAATTTATTGATGTATACTCGAAAGCATGTTTTGAGTATAAGTGGGAGATTGTTACAATTTATATAATAAAAAGCAAGATTTGAGGTGCTTTGTATTGAAAACCTTATTTCTCACAATATTGAACATAATTCAATATTGTTACATGATTTTCCTGTGGTTGTGGATGCTTGTTGTTAAGCATATAATCATTTATGGAGAAAACACATTATTATTTTATATTATAGACTGAATGGTGGATCCATGATTACAAAAGATCTTTCAGTCGGTTCCTTATAGAAGAAAATCAAGTTCTCAACCTAGATAGATATGGACAATCTATCGTGAAAGGTTGCAGTGTCAATCCGAGGTTCACGTCTATCTTGTCCAATTGATGACACTACTGTCGTATAGCACAAAAAAATATTACAGTGAGACAGTACTCCATTGATGAGTAAATGGAGTACGAGGTCTCGATGATTTATCATTTCTTAATCTATTTAAGGAACATTGAGCATACAGTTTTGATTATGCACTGCTTTGATATATCAATATGTACGAGTTTTTCATAATCCAAGGATATTCCTGATATGTTGGATAGTGGTAATTAATATCTAGTCGTGCTAGTATTATTATTATAGAGAATCATGTCTCGGGAGAACCCAAGTTGATAATATCCCCAAAAGGTGTTCTAAAAAGGAATTTAATATACAAATTTTTCTATTTGTAATTTATTCCATTATAATAAATAAAGTTTTGAATTAGAACACTCTTGGAAAAAGAGATTAATTAATTAAAACTATCATCAAGCTTTCAATTAATTAATGGATATTGGATATCTTAAACATGAGAAATATTAATAAAAAATGAGAGATATTTGTAATATGAATCAGACAAGGTAGTTCAATGTTAATTATATATTGGACTCAATAAATATTAATGGGCTTAATTTAAGTCGGACTCAACTTAAACAATTAAGCCCACTAGGAGGCCTCGTCCTAATTCTTTTTGGAATCTCTGGCCTAGACCACCAGCCTTATAAATAAGGGGTGAGGGACAAAAGTCAAAGCAAAGCACAACACTCACAAATTTCATCACCCTCATAGTAGTGCTTTAGTGATTTTTGTTCCCCACCCCGGTTATTAAGCTTGATAGTTTATTGCCCACACAATATTCAAGCTATAAAAGGGAATAGACTGGAAGATTCTAAGGTTGACCTGCTGTGGTGGAGTGACTAGAGTGTCAAGCTATCATCTTACAACAATCAACAATAAGATTCTGAAAATAAGGTAAATATTCAATCCATAGGAGCATGTCTAAGGTTCTCTTGTTTGCTTTCTGTTGGCTGTCGATATGCATTCTAAGTAGATTATATTAGAATCAATGTGAGTTAAATTCGACTGTAATCATATGAGATCGTAGAAATAGGAAATTGTTAAATAAAGACCAGCAGAAGAAGGCTAGATGTAGCAGAGTTGTTGCTTCTGAAGGCAGAAAAGAAATTGACTAGGTTAAGTCGAACACAGTAAAGTTAAGTATGTGTTAGGTTACTTGCACCTATAAGCAAGTTTTAATCGCATTGGAGAGCCTTTGCACAAGTTCCGATGAGATTAAAGAGAACAAGTTGACATTCACTTGTCAATAATTTGACAATTTAATCCAGAACAAAGGCGAATCCATTGCTGATAGAGAACTGCAATTCGCCTCAACCATCAACAAAGCCTCAACCATCAACAAAATCATTGCCAATAGGAAAGACAAGTACACCCAGCGAGAGCTGAATCAAAAGGTGACTTCGGCGTTTCTTGCACAAAATTGGAAGGTCAATATAGTAACGATTCATAAGATCCCATGATTCCACAATGTTACTACTAACCAATAATTTGCAATACTAAAAACTAACAAGTACTCCATCAAGCGCATAAATGTTCCATCGAGAGCTATCATCTCAGAAGATAAAGTATAAATCAACATCGCGAAATGTGCAGCTCTTAAAGCTGAAAGAAACAAGTCCAGGGAGTCAAAGTAGTCTTCGTACTAAAGAGATGATTATCCTAATGGTTGGGCGAATTAAGAAGTTGGAAGGGCAAAGGAAGAAATTTCGTAAGCATCGCAAGGACATAATCCGTAAAGGCAAAAAGATAAGCTACACCAACTCCTCGTGGAATCGACCTTATACCTATCGCTGGCTACGCTTATTATGGACAATAGAAAAATTATAATTTTTTTTGTACGAAGTGCAAACAACAGCAGTCACATGTGGACTATGAGAATGTAAAACACTAATGATGCTGAAGTTGAAGCTGAAACTAAAAATGGCGAGGCCGAAAAAGGGAGACTCTAATGAGTGTGTAGAGGAGATGGAAAAATATACTATTACTGAAGTGGTGGGGTTTTAAATATTCCAATGAATGAATCCCTACCTGGGATCTACTAGGTTAATATAAGAAATTCTTTCATGCAATTAATTCATCCTACTTTATTCTAGAAAGCAAGTAATCATGCTTTAAGGAACTTTTAAATCCTAAACATGCTTCTAGTTGGTTTTTTGATGTTTACTTTTTTGAATCTCCAAATATTCGAAGATAGCTCGCTCCTTCTCCACGTGAAGATCTTTGATCTCTCACCTTGGAACTTCTAATCTGTTCCCTACTCTTAGATTTGAATATTGTGTGCACAAGACTATCAAACCTATAGAACTTGAAAGAGAATGAAGAAAGCAAAGAACTAGGTTTGAAACCTAGTGATTTTCGAAAATTGTGTAGTGTGTGTGCTAGTGTGATTTTCGAAATCCTCACTTAGGTTTAGGTCAAAAAGTGTTTTGTCTTCATTCCTTTCTCCTATATATCGAGTTATGATGGGTAGGGGTGATTAATCGGTTACTGGTTATCGGTTACATCGATAACCGCACCGGAATCGGCCGGTTATCAGGTAACCGATAACCGTATCGGTTCGGTTTCGGTTCCGCTTTATGGTGGTAATCGATTATCGGTTATAACCGGCCGGTTACCGGTTATAACCGATAACCGGTTAGGAACCGATTAAAACATTAATTTTAATTAACATTGCTATTAATTTTTTATTATTCTTCCTATTACCTAATACCCTAGTTATTAGTTTATTCACTCTCACCACTACCTGTCACCGCCTGCGGGGTGCGCCTCACACCCTCATTATTGTGCAGCCGCTGTCACGCCCTCACCTCACCGCAACACTCCCTTAATTCTCGCCGGCGACGCGCCGACGCCCATCTCCTCCTCCATCAGCTTGCGGAGCCGCTGCCCTCCAGCCCGCAGCGTCACGGATTCTGCATCCTCCACAATCATCGGTGTCACCGCCCTCTGCGCCGCCAACCCGCACCACCACAAACTTCAGCCTCAGGTGATAGGTATGCGCACCACCACCACCTTTTATTCCTTCACCCTCACCTGCAAATTCTTGCAATTGAATCACCACCCTCTTTCTCTTTATTTCTTTGTGTCTGCAAATCTGCAATAGAAACTTCAATTATTTATTTGGGTGCTACTTAGTTTTTTGTTCCTTCTCATTTTGATTCAAATCTTTAGGTAGGATATTTCAAAATCAGAATAATTAAGGGTCCTCAACCATTCATCTATTTCAAATTTAAAAACAGAAATATGGAAAAGATGTCAATGATTTTTAGTAATTAATGTTTTTGTCTAATTCTTATTTGCAACGAAAATAAGGCTTCAAGTGTCTAATTTGAGTTTCATCATTTGAAATTAATTTAATCATGCACCATCATAATCATGATCATGATGGCTAACAAGCACAAACAAGGGATTCCTGGGTTTGTAAAATATCGCGCACAAGCTTGAAATGGTTAATCATAAACCACTAAAAAAGCTTGAGCTCAGGCTTGATTTAATGAATTGATTAAACAAAGTGAAATTTTAGGAATTAATATTAGCTAAGTAGATCGTTACTAAGTAGGGAAGGCTTTTATCGCTTAAATGTCCCGAAGAGACAATACATAGCATGATATATTTGTTAATTTCTTGTTAAAAGAACTTCTCCAGTATTATTACAAATCAATATTCAACTGGTGGAGAAGCTTAAATATCTTTGAGTTAGGCCCACTACATACCTAGCTCCACTCACCAGCCTAAATCACCCTAATTTGACCCATTCTGGATTGATAATTATGAAGCCCAAGTTCTGCTTAATTTTGAATATTGGAATTTGGATAATATTAATGGCTACACTTCTTATGTATTCTTTTCAGTAAAATTTTATACAAAGTTCATTTTACTCAAATAAATTACCTTGCATTTAAGCGGGAGGGAAAACAATTACTTGAATTTTTTAATTATACCTCTATAACCCCCACTTTTTTTCTTTTTGATGATTCCATACTCTATAGACCTTACAAAATTGGAAAGAAAATAATAAGGATAATCTTCTCAATTGATCAAAAGGCTAATTATACATTACAACATGGCAGCTTTCATAATAATTTTCAAATTGGAAAATAATATTTTAACATAATTTCGGTAGGCTATAATATTCTTATTTTTATTTCTTATAATTATATTTTATATTTTAACTAATATACCCTTATATTATTTTGGATAAAGATAAATCAGTTAGCAATAATAATTAATCTAAAAAATTATAGAGATCAAATTTAACACTCAATCTCTATATAAAAATTTATTTTAAAGCAAATTAATTAAGCTTAAATCGTGAAACCAGCTAAATCAAATTCAAAAGTTAAGCATAAACTTCAAATTTCAATCAACATTTTAAAAACTAGAATTGATTTGTGTCATATTATTAAATAAAATATTCAATTTGATTTGAACTTTCAGAACTTACTAATGCTAATGGATAGATTCATCATAATATGTCTTTTCTTTAAAAAGACAAAGTCACCTCAAATTATATATGATTCATGGACTAATAATAAATGTACATACGCACATATAGTACGATCAAATAAAAAATATTTGGTAAGTTTTTTTTTTAATTGAAACTTTATTATTGTTAGAAAAAAATCAATATTTGGATATATATAAGTAGTATCATAAGATTGACATTGTTTACACACACACACACACACACACACACACACACACACACACACACACACACACACACACACACACACACACACATATATA
>JAYDZE010440569.1:0-16384 GCA_034509125.1 Monilaria moniliformis | reverse complement strand
AACTAGTTCGAGCTTACGAACTCGAACTAGTTCGTATTACGAACTCAACTAGTTCCCATTACGAGCTCATCTCAACAGTATTCAACATGTTTAATTAATTTCAATAATTGAGAGCCAATGCATGTTAGAACGAATTGATAGGTCGTTTAATATGAAATTTTGATTCCTTCAAGGCATGTTCTCGTTGGTTAAAGTTTTTGTCAAAGGTGCTCGTGAATTGCTTGAATGAATGCTTTGGTTTAACTTATGACAAATGTGCCCTTAATGTGTTCGATGAAATGTCCACTTGAATTTTCGTTTTAGTGACTCTTGCGCATGATTGTTGTGTGAATTCTTTCGATTGTATTAAGAATTTGTCAAGAAATTTAGAATTTTGGGTTGGCACGCAAACTGTTTGATAAAATACCTAAACTATTATTCACAGTTTTGAAATATTATGCTTTCAAGTTTTGATCCTTAATCGATAAACCATTCGAAGTTCGTTAGGATTTACTGCATACATTCAATCATTTCTACGTTTTTTGGGGTTGATCCTTTGAAGAATTTTTTGAATTTTTTTGAAAGGGCTTGCGATTTCAATATGTTTTCAGTTTTCTGTTGATTGGGCACCAACCGTTAATCCAAATGACAAAACCATTTTTCAAAAATATTTTAAGTTTATGCTCTTGATTTTGATCATGATCGAGAACCGTCAGATTTTCGTTCGATTTTCTGCATGGATCCGAACGTTGTTGAAGTTTTTGATGTAATTGATTCGATTTTGGTAATTTTTTTGAAAGGAATCGTCAAAATTTCTGGGTTTGTGTTTAAGCCCAGAAAGTGTTTTTTGATAAAAGGATTGAGATAAAAAAAAAAATTGTTTGTCCGAAAATTTGTTCGAATTTGTAGTATATTTTAATTGGGCTTTTGTTGTTAGATGATTTTTCCTTTCCAGATTGTTATGATTCAATCGTAAATTTTATTCGAAAAATCGAGAATTATTTGGGAATTTTTTTTCGGGGAAATCTTTTGAATTTTTTTGGGCTTTTAATTCCAACTTTCTCGCCAGATTTGATTCGGGTTCTCGGCGAGCGGTGGCCAGCGATGTCGAGAGGTGGCCGATACATCATGCTAGGAGCGAATTATTTCAAAATTTTGTTTAGAACTTTCGAGCTTTTGTTAAAAAAATTCCAGAAATTCTTTTGAATATTTTAAGTTCTTCGTCGGATTTCTATTGGCGGCGACGCAAAGTGACCAGCGACGTCGTGCTATTGTTGGCGACATCACAAAAGCAGTCACGACGGTGGTGGTGAGAAACCACGGCGAAGCAGCGACGGTTAGTTGACGCCAGATGGCGCGTCATTTGATATCCAGCGCCAGGTGGAACTCATATGTTTAGGATTCAGATCCGGGTGGGTATACGGGGGTTGGGCTTAGTGTTTCTGGGTCTTGGTTAGGGCTGCTGCCTGCCATTGGGCTTTGGCCTGTTAGTCCATTGCTACTGAAAATATTGCTGGGCTTTTAGTTTATTTCTGTTGGGCCACCACTTATTTATTGATATGGGCCTTTAATTACTGGGTTGTTGTTGTTGTTTGCATTCAGGCCACAACTTAGGTTGTTGGGCTACATGTTTTGGGCTTGTTTTAGGCTTTTGTTTCTAATTTTAATTATTCTTTAATTATTTGTGAATTAGCCCAAATATAAGCAAATAAAATAATTTAATGTATTTTATTGTTTTGATATTAAGTAAATATTTTAAATAATGACTTAAATTTTAGTTGGCTATTATTCTAAATAAATTAATTGAAGCATTAACTCGTCAAAGTGGGCTTTAATGTGTAGATCAATTTATTTTGCAATAACTCAGATGTTTGTATAATTGAAATACATGGGAGTAATTATTCAGCTCAAAGGAAGGTTGCTATTTGACTGTTTTCTTGTGTGCGATGTGGTAATAAATATGAGATGATCCTTTAATCATTTTTGACATTAAGTCGGCCCAAAGGAAGACTTGTTGTTTAACATGAAATGATTATATATATTTGATACTGTGTTGTGATGCCACTTACAAATTAATTATTTTGTCCAAATATGAAATGATAATGTTGTGCTAGGCACCTTGAAATGAGAATTGTCATTATTTAATTATTTACTTAATATTATAAGTGAGTTGTTTAATATTCTGCTTGTTGTATCTGTTCTCTGCTAGCTCAATATTCTATTATTGATTTTCTAAATTCCATTTTTGTTTTAAAATTTAATACATATACTACATGGAAAAGTAGGTATTATTTAGTTTTGGGATTGCAAATTTAGACTTTGCACTTTGGGCGGAATAACCCGCCAATCTTACTGATGAAAGTTTTTATGGGTATAACGAAATTTTGAACGGTTGGCACACTCCAATCGCATGGGTCTTATAATTATGCAACACGCTATCCCTGAAATTTGTTATGTTACTATTCTGAAAGAGTTAACTTCTAAGAGATATACACACTACTTCAACCTTACGACACTTAAGTTGAATATTGATGATGATCAACTAGTGTATTTGGTCATGATGTCTCTTCCACCTCACTTTTACCATTTCAAAGTCATTTATAACACTTTGAAGGATAAGTGGTCATTAAATGAGTTGAATTCTAATTTTGTTTAAGAGTAAGACGGTAAATGCTCATTTAGCAAACAACTACAAGGGAAATAGAGGAAAAGACGAGGGGAAGATGATTCTTCTCGAGTCCGTTTTGGAGAAGAGGATTCATCCTAATTTCTTTAACAATATTGCGGGTCCATCTGCAAAATAGTTTAAGAATAAGACATTTATTGTCACCTGCTTCTTTTGCATGAAAGATGAACATAAGGAAGATGATTGTGTTGAATATCACGTTTGATGCGTAAAGAATGTTATATTTTTCACTTATGTTTGTTCAGAAAAATAATTTACCATTTGTACCTTGACCCACTTTGGTGATATACTTTGTGCTATTACTTACAAGGTGCTAATGGTAAATTAATGGGTGATAATTTTGCTATACGTTGGCATAAGCATTTGGTCATATTTTCAAACAAAGAATTGAAAGACTTGTGTCATTCGAAGTTATCACAATTCCCAATATAGCAGACTTCCAAGTCTGCGTTGAGTATATTAAGGGAGCACTGGCAAACGTTAAGAGATTTGATGACAATCGAACTACGGACGCCTTCGAACTTATCAATTGTGATTTATGTGGTGCGTTCACCAGTGCTTGTTAGAATGGTCAACGATATTTTGTTACATTCGGAGACGATAATTCCCAACATGGTTATCTTTATCTAATAAGTGAGAAATCTCAAATACTGGATACGTTAAAAAATTATAAGGCTAAAGTTGCAAATTAACTTGGCAAAAGAATGAAGAATGTTATATATGGCCATGGTGGTGATCACTATGGTAGATATGATGGCTCATGTGAACAACTTTCAGAAGCAATCATTTCATTTGCCTAATTCATTTAGGGAGAGGCACTTAAGACCGCAACATACATCCTAAACCGAGTACCTACTAAAACAACTACTGCTACCCTTTATGAATTGTGGATGTGTAATAAGTCCAACTTAGAGCTTTTAGTTAGGGGTTGTCCGGCAAAGGCTCGGCCGTATAGGCTACAAGTGTAAAAGCTAAACTCTATAATCGGTTAATTGTTACATTGAGGTTACTCTAAAAGGTCTAGGGGTTTTAAGTTCTATGGTCCCACAATAAGATCATTTTTAGAGACGATCAATGCTAGGTTCTTTGAGGAAGTTGAGTTGGGGGTGGGGGAAGATGAGATTAAGAAAATGTTTTGAAGTCATCTTAGAAGAGGGAACGATTTCATTCCCTTCGTTCAGGAAGAAAAAGACTCACTCGTAGTCCTCATTCAACCGTTTAACATCCTGAACATCAACATGAGGAACAACCTCAACCTCCTCAAGAACATTAGCTAACAATGTCAATAAGGATATCCATTAGAGTGAGAAATATACAATTTCTACAAAAGAATATATTGTGTAACTCCAAGAGCGTGAGGCAGACATTGGAGTGATGGAAATGTTTTGAAGTCATCTTAGAAGAGGAAGTGATTTTACTGCCCTTCGTTCAGGAACAAAAAAACTCACTCGTAGTCCATGTTCAACCGTTCAACATCCTGAACATCAACATGAGGAGCAATCTCAACCTCCTTAAGAACATTAGCTAACAAAGTCATTAAGGATATCCATTAGAGTGGGAGACATATAATTTCTACAAAAGAATATATTGTGTACCTCCAAGAGTATGAGACAGATATTGGAGTGATAGAAAATGACCCGGTCAATTTTTCGCCAAACCATGGAAAGCTCTAACACTCAAGGGTGGATTAACAAAATAACTATGGCACTAGTGACTCATTTTAATCTAGAGCTACACTAGATAGATGTTGAGACATCGTTTCTTAATGGCGACAATACTGGAACAATGTATATGGTGCAACCTCAAAACTTTATGTCATGTGACCCAAAGAAGGTGGTCTGCAAACTAAAGAAATTCATCTATAGTCTTAACCAAACATCTTGTCAATGGTATTTTGAGTTTCATTAAGTTTTCGTCTCATTTGGTTTTGAGACGAATCTGATTGATGAATGTATATACTATAAGTTTAGTGGGGAAAAATTTATGTTCTTGGTCTATATGTCGATGATGTACAATGATGTAGATTTGTTACATCACACTAAGAAATTCTCTCCAGAAATTTTGAAATGAAAGATCTTGGTGATGCTTCTTTTGTATTAGGAATCTAGATACATCAAAATCGTTCATTGAGTGTACTTGGATTATCGCAAAAGGAGCTACATCGATAAAGTATTGGCAAAATTTGGAATGAAAGACATTAGACCAGAAGACACCTCTGTGTCCAAAGTTGACAAATTCAGTTTAAGTTAATTCCCCAAAATTTATATTAAAGAAAAAAGAAATGAAATTAGTTCTCTATGCGTAGGCAGTGGAAGTTCTTATATATGTACAAGTATGTAAGCATTTGGATATTGCGATCATAGTGCGCATGCTAAGCAGATACTTGAGTAACTCCGGTTTGGATCATTTGGAAAGCAGTCAAAAGGGTTATGCAATATCCACAGAGAACAAAAGACTGTATGCTCACTTATGGGAAATCAGATCAATTTGAGATCATTTGGTATTCTGGTTTTAATTTTGATTTTGCAGGATGCCTTAATCATCGTAGATCTATGTCAGGTTATGTATTTGTGTTTGCTGGATGGGTTGTTTCTTTAATGGTGTTAAGCACACTAACAACCATATCTTCTTGGGAAGTAAAATTCATAACTTATTTTAAGGCAACATATTATATAGTATAATTGCATCTTCCTCTTCGGGACTTCGGAAAGGCACTTTTGGAACACCAATATGCATGGATTGAAAGAAAAAATTAAATACTATATTTCACTTTGATGTGGAAATGTAACAATATAGTTTTATTGTCTTTATAATATTGACTTTGTCATATTTATTTTATCCATAGATTAAAAAATTTTAGAAAGAAATAAAAAAATATAAAGGAAATTTTTTATGGATAGATCATTCTAATGATAAATGAAGAATAGACCCATTTTCTCAAAACTTTATTGAAGGACTACAAATTATGGACAATATTGAAAGACCACTTAAGTTATATTGTGTTAATAAGTATGCAGTCATATACTATAATAATAGGAGCTTTTCGAAGTCTAAACATATACACATCAAGTTCCTTATTGTTAACGATATAACTCAAAGTAAATAATTGTCTATTAGACATTTGGGTTCAACTTCCATGCTAACAAATCCTTTCACTAAAGGTTTGCCACTATCGGTCTTTCATAAGTATAATTTTCACATGGGACTGTAGCCCTGTGATACTTTGATTTAGTGGGAGTCGACGTTCATCTATGTCATGACATTTGGTTTCAGTCATTGAGTGCACATTTCAGTTACTTTGATTTCAATTACTCTGAATTATAATTTGGTATTTCTGATCTCACTTAAGACTTTAGAGGGCCAGTTGGAAATAGGCACGCGCAAGATCACATAGCATGTAATTTCCATGCTGCACACTCATATTTTGATTTTTGTTGCTAGATGTGTTGATTTATGTGATTCACTAATGAGTTTGGTCATATATACATGTTATGACTTAAACTTCTTTGGTTCTATATTAATATGTTTAGTAGACCGAATCGGTGAAATTATTAATATAGATAGTAAGCGCGCAACTTCATTAATGAACAATCGTTTTGAGACTTTTATGTTAGCCCAAGTGGGAGATTGTTGGAACTTTATAATATGGTCCAACATATTCGTCTAATGGTTGAATAAATTCATGACTATCTGTCGAACAACTCGATTAAGTGATCTACTAAGTTAATATAATTATGGAGACAAACGATCATTTATAAATGTATGAGGACTACTGTGCAGATACTATTTTGGATAACTTTAATTTTGTTATGGGTGAAATTGAAGTTAAAATAAACGTTAGGACTTGTTCTCTAAATATGGGGTTATGGTCCCTAAGTGAACATATGAATACGTTGATAGTATCTAATTTCTATCAACTAACGTACCAAATGAAATTCCTACGATTTCTCTCTACGATTTGTATGTATCACTTGGAAGATGATTTATACACTTCACGCTCATCCACTTTCGTTTATCAATCGTATTGAACATGTTTAATTAATTCCAACACTATATTTTGTATTAATTGGGTGTCTCAAATTAATATAATATATTCGTATGTAGATAAGTGGTTAATTTCGACAGTTCCTCCACTTAAATATTGTTAGATCAAAGTCTTATGCGTCATTACAGGTGCAGATATTGCACCTTCCAAATTGTTATTTGTGAGGGTAGTTAAGTAAATGATTGATATTATTGGTGGGAGCCACATATCTATGATTACGAGTAAATTACTAGGCACGTTATAAAGAGTATGAAATACATGTTAGCATTTGACCATGCAACATGATTTGTCAAATAACACGAAGTTATGCGCAACATCATTTTTGTTGAGATATCTTTCTTCAAAACCACGGGGATAGGAATCAGCACAATCGAACTTGTTGATTATAATTTGAAGTAATATATTAAACTCAAACTTTTAGGAAAGATCAAACATAAATTAACGACCTAAGTTACCTCGACTGAATTAGTTGGATAATCTACCTATTAAATTATTAAAGAGAATGGAAAATATACAAAGAAAAGATAATTTCCATGATTCAATCCTTCGCCGTGACCATCAGAAGCTGCCTGTGAACATGACGAGACGAGAAGAAGAAAGATTGAGAGAGTTGAGATGGAATGAGTTTTCATGATTAGTTATGGTGTTTGTGATTTTTTGAGAAGCATGGATTGCCATTCTATTTATTGAGCTTTTTCTCATTAAAAATTATCTCAATGAGAGCATTAAGATTTGAATTAATTCTGCCATGTTCCTGCAAAATGAAAGGTTTCCGCGGAGCATATTCAAAGTCCATCACGTGTAACTTTAATTAAATTTTAAAAATCCTAGATTTTTTTTTTTAACTTTGGATATTTTTTAGTCTGTGATTTTTTTTATTTCCAAGTTCCTCTCATTCTTGGAGGAAAACGAATATTAGTTTTCAACAAACCAGTTATAGCGATATGTTTCCCTGTCGAAATGATTGAATTTTGAAATTATTTTCTCATGGCATATTTCCATTATCTACAACGATATAAATTAAATCATTCCTTATATATATATCGTCTAACACCATTAGTTGACACTGTGTCTGTTATATTCAAATCTCAAAACCGTCATTCATCTATAAATGCAATAGAGAGTGAAACACCGATAGGCAATAGGGCATCCCCTCGAGAAGCACTACTCTTAAACTTTTTTCTTTCCTCATTTTTTTTTTGGGTTCTGGGCGGGGATACCATATTTACCCAATTTCACTTTTAGATTTTTCACTAAAGTATTTTTTATGCATGGTTAATTACAATGCAACCCCCAATTTTCCTTGAAGTTGAATCCCCTAATCTTTTTGGGTGTATTGATGTTGACTAAGCAGAAAATAAAACAATTCAACATAAGCCAAAATGATACAGTTTTAGTTTGTGTCATAGTATAATAGCGGAGTAAAAATGGGGTCATAAAGTTAATACAGGATCAAGAGTTTGGCCATAAGTGATGATAAATTATCTTTTAATTGACAAAATAACATTATTTTAACTTCCGTCTATTCATCGTAAGTTTTTGTTGACAACGTTACATTATAACAGATTATACATATAATGACTAGTGGCGGATCCAGAAGTGAAAAACGGAGGAGGCAGAATTAGTTGCGTTAAGCTAAATTTTTCAGCCATCTTCTTCTTTGGGGCGGGCCGGCGGCTAAGGGAGGAGGCGACCATGACAGTTTTCCGGCGGGGGTGAAGGGGAAATTGCCCGTCGGGGGGATCGGCCGCCCCCTCCGGCCCCCTGCATACGCCCACTGATAATGACGAAATAAAGATGAGACTATATTCGTATATGTTCGAAATTCGGATCATATCTAACTATGAGAAAGTAAAGATCCGACTAGTTCGAAATTCGGAGATGAAAGGTGGAGGGAGCCATGATTAATAATTAACCATTTCTTCAAGTATGTTATCGGCATGCTCAGTTAGCATTTAGGTTCTGGAAGATTTAACAAGGGTAAAAGTGAAGAAGAATGAAACATTGGGGATCGTGTTGTAAGCTTTTGTAGGTTGGTGTGCTTTTGAGAAAAAGTTCAGATATTAAAATTATATATTCCTTGTTTTTCTTTTAATTTTAATTTATGCATTTTAAGATCACAATCTACATATTTCCATTTTTTTTTATTCGATTTCAAGATTGATTGCTAACTTACATATTTTGGGTCTATAGTCTGATCCTTTAATTATTAATATGACATTTCCAAATATACATAGTTTGTTGGATTCTACAGTTTCCCACCAAAGTATTCTTGAGGCCTTTTCGAATTTCAATCACATCTAAAAAGAAACAAACAAAAAGCTGGAGGAGAATTTGATTACTTGATCGGAGTGGGTGCTACTCGTCAAGCACATGATGCCTAAAGATAATGAATAAAGAGGAAATTCAGAAAATATTAAATATTAGTAATTCCTTCACTCACTTTTGCCACCGTTGAAAGTTTGAATCACATTAAATTTTGTGCCAAATTTTAGGTTTACGTGTTTGGAGAATCTTCAAGTACTTGAGGAAACCACATGCAGATGTCTCATATAAATTGATAGATAGAAAATGAAATATTTAAGTATCTGTCTTTTCTTAGTTTAGATAAAAAAATCTTATCAGTTTTCTAGACATTTAAGTGTTTATAAAATATCGACGTGCGGAGAGAGGAATACATTAATTGGCTTATGGAAATTATATTCTATATGTCTTGAATTTAATTGCAGGGTGCAGACTTCACTGAGTCACTGTTTCTTTGATATTATTCTTTCGTTTTCGCCCGCAATGGCAATGAGAATCAATAATGTACATATATATTTAAGGCAAAACTCATTCAGGGCACCCACCGTGCTATGGCTTGTTCCGGAGGAAGGAAATGCCTACGAGACACGTTGCGAGTGCCCCTGCGGGATGGAGAGAAAAGGAGCAGGCTAGCCTGCCACGCCCCTCCTCCCTGCAGCCAATTAGAGGCGCGCGTTGCGTCCATTCGTTGGGCTTGCGAATGGGCGTCAACTAGGCACAATATTTTAATTAAAGAAAAAAGAAATTTCCACCCAAACGACTAGTTTGGTATTTTTTTCTTTTATTTTTAATCATCCCAACCACTATAAATACCCTCGTTCCCTCACTCAATTTTTCAAACCATTTTTATCTACTTTCTTTCTCAACTTCATTTTCTTCACACACATTTTAATTTTCGAGAGCCAACATGTCTGACGACGACAAACAAAACAAATGGCGAGATTGTTTCTTTTTGAGGGCTACGGTCCAAACACGCTGAATTCCGCCCAGCCATCGACTTACCTCTTGTCGACGCTTCAAAGGGTATCCCCTGCTAGCTCCCCACCTAGGCGTTGGATGACATCTAAATCTCCGACAAGTCGTCCTCCTACGACGTACGAGCAGTTTACATCGCCAAGGAAACGAAGCGGATCTTCGAGGCGTACGTTGACACAAGCGAAGACCCGGTTGTCGGAAACAACCAAAAGCCAAGGCTTTTTGGGAGAGAGTTTTCTTTTCATACAATGCACGCCGCCCAAAAGGCACCCCGACATGCACGCAAAAGAAGCTTCGATCAGATTTCGACTGAGTGAGCCAAGAAATCTCCAAGTTTTGTGTAATCTACAACAACTTGAAAAATGAATGACCAAGCATGCAAGAGAGACATATATTCTGAAATCCACCATGCAAGTCTACCAAAATGACACCGATAGGCCGTTCAAGTACGCTGCCACTTGGGAGAGGGTCCAAAACAACAATCTCCAAAAGGATTTGGACATCCTATCGTAGGATTTTAGTATTTTTTATTTTTAATTATATAATATTAAGGTTTTAAGGATATAATTTTAGGATATTAATTATGTAATCTTAGCATTTTGATTATGTAATTTATCATTTTTATTATGTAAGTTTTATTATTTTAATGAAATTCACAATTTTTATCAATTCAGAATTCAAAAGAATATGTAATAAATATAAGAAATAAGAAATAAATAAAAAAATAAAAAATGAGAGTCATGAATAGTACAAGGAAAGAGATGGTGAATGGATAGGAATGTGGATAAAGTCTATGTTAGGGAAGGGAATGGATGGTTCGGTGTAGGCAAAGGCGTGGCTACGATCTCCGCAACATCTCTCCCTACCCGAAAAATGAATTAATTCTTAAAAATGGAATATTAGTTTTTGTATGTTCCATTTAGAATTAATTCTTGGAATCTATGTTACAAATTAATTGATAATTTTTAGTCTATCTATTGATTTATTCTAATTCGATTTCCTCAGATGAACAAATAATTAATCTAAGAGAGCACTTCAAATTTAGTCTCTGGAGATAGGGGTTTGCACCTTTGCGGTCCATGTACTCGAAAAAATCACAAATTACCTCCATGCACTAAAAAAAAAATCACATTTGAGGTACCTGTTAAGAAATTTTCTTTCCAAAATATCCCTCAACCCTTCAAGGGTATAAATTTTCGTTTCACTTTATTTTAGTTGTCATTTTAATATCATAATAAGTATTTAATATTAGCAAAATATCATAACATGTACTAATTGGAAAAAAATGTGAAAATTTTATAAGTAATATTTTATAAATAATCCTTTTTACTAATTTCATTAACCCTTCTTGCTTTTCATTAATTTAATTAATTTGTATGACTGTAACATTAGTGTCAAAATTTTATGTATTACGAACCATGTACCAACCAGTTTGGACAAGGTAAAATACTTGAACAAATCTTCAATAATAATTATTAATTATACTTAGAGATATTAAATATTTACTACAATTGTCAAGATTAGTATAAGACGAAACATAAATAAACCATAATTTTTTTTTATTTACAAATAGTCAAAATTAAACTTAAATATTACGTCATAGTGGATTTGAACCTGAAACCTTTAGCCTTACGCATTAACCATTCAAATGTTTGGCCAAACTCTAAACCCTTAAAGTCAAACACGAACACGACTTGTTAAGAACACCCCAACCTGAACACGAACTCGACCTGCTGCATTCAAATCCGAACACTACCCACACACGACACAAACCTATTCGTGTTGACACGGCACCCTAACAACACGATAACGATACGAAAGTGTTAGCGACACGATAACGACACGAAATTGTTAGCGGCACGAACATGTTAGCAACACGATAATAACACGAAATGATTAATACTTGATTTTACACGATTGAAACCGGATAACAAATCGAGTAATTATAATCCACGCAAATATGCGAAGGTTACAAAATAACTAACAAGCAACCTCGAATCAAATATAAAGAAACTCATCAACTGATTCAACATAATATCTATAAAATCCATACATTCAACATTTAGGTTTCATAATCCTTGACATAATCATCAACAAAATCCAATAAGTCACTATATTAGAAACACAACTACAAATTTTATATCATATTCTTCATCAAAAGCTTCCAATAGTAACTTATGCTCCAAGTCCACTTTAGCTCCTGCACGATTAAAAAATCATAATTTCACAATGCATGCATGCATATATATCGTTGAATTAGAATATTACTCTTGCCTATGCTTATTATAAATATATTTGTTGCATAGATTACAAATAAATCATTTACCAAACATATTCTATTTAATTTAACTCAAAATATTCTATTTAAGTCATTTACCAGTACTATATTTGAGTTTTAATATCATCAACATTTACCATCTTAGCTAGCTCTTTTGAGGAATGCAATCATCACCACATGCACTGACAGACTGGGAAAAGGGCCAACAACAAATGTCCCAAATACTTGACATTATGGCTGAAACATAATTAATGAGTAGTCCATCACAAGCACCCATGGAATTTGGATGTTTAGTATCTTATTCCTAAAATTAATTTATCAAGATTTCTCTATTTTACTTGAATCAGTACTTCAATTTACCAAGTGTGGATACAAAGACTACACATGAAAGAAAAACACCAAATGCAGCAAAAAATTACAAGGCAAAGTCATACATCAACACATGACAATGGACTCATAGACTCTAGTTCAACCATAAACACAAAGCATAAGCATTTTAGTTAAGAAGTGAGAAGACTAACCTATGAAGCTTTTAAGAAATAGCAAAAGTGGAAGCAACTGTGGAAGTTGTGGAAGCTGTGGAGCTTCCGGTTTGAGGTTCATAATCAACATTTAGAAAGTCCTCGGCTAAGTCATTTTTTGGTATTTCGCGTTTGATGACTTAAAAAGAAAATAAGAATTAATAAAAATAACTATAACAATAATTTTTAAAGTTAACATTAACTTAAACAAAAAAGAATCAATACATTTTTCTCCAAACAACCAATCTCTAGTGCAAATAATTGACTCCATTGTGCTTGGTTTGAGTGAACTACAGTATTGGTTAAGGACTCTTCCACCAACACTAGAAACAGATTCAAAAGCAACCGTAGTTATGAGAATGCTCAAATATCATGAGCTATGCAAGCAACTTCTAGATACTTAAATTGCGATCCTTTCCAATAGCTAAGAATATCAAGATTGAATTTGACATCCAACATTTTTTCTTCCATATACAACTCCAATTGTGACTTTTGCTGGTTTAATCCAAACTCGACATCTAAAGCATTAAACTCATGTAATTAAGATGCAAATAAAAAAGTAAGGAAAAAATTAATAGAACTTAATAAAATTGATTACGAAATATAACACAATTTAGTAATTTACCTCCACCACTGCCATTGAAGCTACATTTGTGAAGTCACAATTTAGGTCGTTCAATGTAGAATTTTCCTTGCAGCAGTTGCTATGCTCTTCAAATAATGCATAAAACTTCTCTTTCACTAGTGAAAATTGACGAGAGTTGGGGCCATATAGCTTCTTATAGAAGAAGTCCACAAATTGAAGCTTATAAAGAGGATCAAAGACTACAACAAATTGTCAAGATCATACTGAAATTTAACCAATACTTCTCAAACTTTGGTAACATCTTTTCAGCCATTTTCTTGATATACTCATCTGAACTGTTCCTATTTTGTCTAAATGAATTATAGCACATGACAACAGGACGAAAATAGAAATTTGATGTAGGGTAGTTACTTCCGGAAAACAAGTTAGAGACATCATAAAACAAACTCAAGAAACCATGAATCTTCTCAATTTTATCCCATTCAGCTGAAGAAGGACAGTGCTTGTTGTTGGGGTCACTGTGTAGAAAATTCATGAAAGCTTTACTAAAATATAACGCATTATCAAGCATCAAAAATGTCGAATTCCACCTAGTAGGCATGTCTTGCCTTAAACCCCTCTTAATATCCAAAGATAGCTTGCTTATACATTCCAAAAACTTTTGCCTCCTCATTTGTGAACCTCGCACATATTTGACACTTTCCCGAATCTTAATGACAGACTGCTCAATATCATTCAGACCATCTTGAGCCACCAAATTAATTATATGTGCACAACAACGGATATGGAAGAATTCACCATTATAAATGAGTGAATTATTCAAATTTAATTGAATAAGAAACAACTCAACAGACACATCATTTGCACTAGCATTGTGCAAAGTTAAAGGAAATATTTTATTCTCAATCCCCTAATTACAAAACATAGAAAATAACTTATTAGATAATGTTACGCCTATATGTGGAGATGTCATCAAAGAAAAGTTCAATACCATCTTCTGTAACACCCAATCTTCAATCTGGACTTAATCATGATCTTTTCTCTTTCATACATTTTCAAGATATCAGCCTTCACTGTGTTTCGAGTAATCTTCTTAATATCCCACTTAAGGTATTCAAAACAAGCTATAATGCGTTCATATTCAACAAACCGAAATGGAAAATCATGAAAAACTATAGCATAACACAACAACTCACGAAAGTGATCATGATCAAACTTAGATTTACCTTCAGACATAATTTCGCCAACATACTTTGTTTTCTTTCTAAGACAACTTTCTAAATGACGTAGCATATTTCTAGTTCCAGATTTACTCGAAACTCTATGATATTTATGGCCACAATATATGCATTGACATATCTTTAGACCATCACTACCCACTTCAATTTTGTAATAATTCCAAACATCTGACCTTTGTTTTCTTTTATGCGTCGGTCTTGGTGACTTGGTGTTTGAATTGGGACCCTCCATAATCTCTATGCCTTTGACCCTCACTTCATCAGAGATTTGTTGATTTTCACTTTCTAACCTTGAAGACTCTCCAAAATCTCCAGGTCTATTGCTACTACTACATCCAAAATTGATGGACATGATTATCCATTGATGTTCACTTCCGCCATTCTGCATAAAAATATATTTAATTTGAATTAAGTGAAGAACTTTATAATGTTTACGTAATATAAAGATAAAATAGTTAATTACGGTTACAGTTCAAGCTTTGAGAAAATTGAAAAAGGATAAAAAGTACAAGTTCGGAAGAGCATAATGCATTAATACTTAAGAAGACCATAATATTTATTGTGGGGGTGACATTTATCTCTCACACTAAAGAGCATAATACTTAAGAAGATGAGTATGATTTCATTCTTTATCACACATTTATTAATGGCAGAGTTCTTAGCTCACGAAAGAGTACAAATATAAATTGGTGAAAAATTCAAACTCCAAACCAACATGTTTCATTTTTTAAATTTGAGCACTACATATAGATGTCCAAAAAATAAACATATTTCCCACCGCCACACCATGCAAAACCACTTGATTCAATGATGATGGGGAAAAACTTCAACTCAAGATCATGATGAGGTAGAAGAAGTCAACTCATAATGAGAACAAACAAGACAAGATCTCTAATCTTTATCACCCATCACCGTTCTTATTATTCTCTCTCATTTACTTATAATTAGCATACTCATTCACTACAGAGATGATGTCATATATCTCACTTAAGATGAAAAGAATACACATTTTATTACATTTTCTCCTTCTATCACTCATACTGGTTGCATTTCAACAGCACTATGCTACTTCCGCCACATTTTAAGAAACAACAACATGTAAGCTTTTCACACTATTTAGTGATTATAAGAAAAAAAATTAATACAAAACTTGTAATTAAGTGGATGATTCGCAAACAAAAATACAACACCAAATCAAAATTGGGTGAAGTTTAGGTATGAATCATTTTATGGACAATTTTGTTGGAGTAGCAGGCAAATATGTCTGCATAACAACCAATAGCAGGGCGCATTTATACAACACACAATTTTAACCTCATTTCCCAAAAATATCATCATATCATATACGACAAATTCATTCATAACAACACTTCTTTAATCTTTTTCTTCATGTCATTTGATCTGACCATCTTCCTCTGTCACCAATTTTAATTTACAATATAAACTTATACACACACACACATACATTAACTACTATCATAGTCGTGATATAAACTTATAAAGCCTAACCCCAGTGCCTCCATTTTCATATATTGTCCCCCATTTATTGTCCTATCTATATATATATATATATAGAAAGAGAGAGAGAGAGAGAGAGAGACAGAGACAGAGACAGAGACAAAGACAGAGAGAGTTGTGTTCATTTCTGAAAATAATTCTATTGCATAACTAAGACTATATCATGACCATTAGATTAAATAATCGGACCGTTAATATTGCGCCACGTGTCAATAACGTCAATGCAGCAAATAAATGAAAAGGGTAAATTAGTC
>JAYDZE010440458.1:4904-16385 GCA_034509125.1 Monilaria moniliformis | reverse complement strand
GGATGCAGCCTTCTGGGACCGTGGATCACATCACCCGGCCGGGTGGAGTTGAAAGTCAAGTCACCCGGCCGGGTGAGAGTTTGCTGAGTGAAGTCGCATGTCCCAAATGTGACTTCACTTAAGTGATGTGAAGTCGCATCTCCCAGATGCGTGTTACCTATTGTTAGAAATTAAAAAAAAAAAGGTTCCCATTTTGGAAACCTTTTTTGTACATCCTCCTAAATCTAGAATTTTGCCGTAATATATTTAAGGAAATAAATCAAATAAAACTCAATTTAACTACCCAACATACAATTTCCTACTAAAATTGTCATCAAATGACCATGAAAATATGAAAATATGCATGTTTGTCACATATTGGCGAGCATTTAACAAAAGAGATCGCACAAAATATTTTATTGGATAAACATTTATATTTAATGAAATATCAAAGCTCAAAAACTCAAGTAATACTTTTGAATAGTAAAACCCACCCTGTTAGGACAAAGCATGAAAATCAACTATGAAGACTCGTCTTTGAAACCAGCGCTAATCCTTTTGGTTATCAAGGCCTACGGAAAAATTCTAATCTTTAATACGCATCGTAATAGTTGCCTTAAGTCAATGTAAATAAGGCTACAAATTATTGATTCACTATGCTCGAATTTTTAAAATCGATCACAAATTTCGAAACTAAATTCTTGGCTAAGGGCACCAATAATACCCTTGCTCGACTTTTCTTGAAAATTGTGATCTATGATTAAAAACCAATTTAAATAGTATTTCTATTTGCAAAATTTTACAATGCAAAGTCTTACCATGCTTTAATTCATATAGTAAGTAATATAGACCTATAATATGTACATAATTAATATTCAATATGCAACTTCGTTAATTGTTTACATTCGTAAGTTAAATAATCAGTATTTTCTAAAATAGTTATCTCAACTAAGCTTTAATAGATTATAATCTCTATAATTAAATTATTATTGTATAATTATCAAATTGTATATTTACTTAGCATAATCTAATATTTATTATGCAATTCAGTTACCAATTAATCGAGCTCGAATGGAAGCCCAATTTGATTACTTAACTAGATCTCAGCTATGGGACCAATTAAAATCAGCTCGGGATTTAATTTAATTGATCTTCAGCTTGGCCCAATTCTTTTACTAAATATCCAACAAAGGCCTATATGAACAAGAGCCCAAAACCAAAATTCATTTTTAACTCTCTCTCAAAGTTGCGGTCTATCTCTCAAACAGCTGCACTTCTGTCTCTCCGGAGAGGGCGGCCGTTAGCCACTGCCGTTCACCTCTCACCTCTCCTCTCCTTACCTCTCGCCTCAGACTCTCTCTCAACTCCCTGTCTCTCTCTTCTCTCAGCAAACAGCTGCCCGACGAGAATCGGCCCGTTTGCGTCGTTGGCTTTCCAACCTCGTCTATTCGGATTATCTCTGTCTAGTTGGCACACATGTAAGTAATAAAAAATACAAAACAATGTCGTTTAATAGTTTAATTCATATGTTCCATTTTTTTTTTATGAACTTGTTCAAAAGTTTAGAACCTGATTTATTATAATACTTACACGTTCGAATATTATTTACCCTAAACCCGTAGGGTAATAGGATTTAATGGGATTTATGCCACGGCATTTATGGTTGAGAATCAAATCTAGTTATTTACCCCAGCTCAGAAAATTGATTTCGTTTCTAAGTTTTATTTGATGCATATATTGATGAAATATTAATTTTTTAAGTAGTTATTAAATTACATACCATAGTTATATATATAATTTTTTAAAGTATTCTATACTTTTAAAAAAGTATATAATATATTACAGAAAAATTAATGTAAAATCTATAATCATATCATAGAAAATAGAAATACACTACATAATATTTTAGAATAAATGAATATAAATGTCCAGATATGAAATCTTTAAGCCAAAAATCTGAAGCATTTTATATTTTTATAAAAGTATATATAATAAGACCGATAACATAAAATATATAATTATATTATAAAAAATAGAAATACGCTAAATAAAGTTTGTTGAGTAAATAAATATAATATTACAATTGCATCCAAATATAAAAATCTTCAAAAAAAATTAATTAAACTACACATATATAGCAATATATACGTATATTAATAATTAATAATTTAACTAATTACCATTATGATGATATAAATCGAGTTTTTGAGGAAAAATATTATAGAAAGGGGTTTTGTTTTTATATACATATAGATAGATATGTCATATTTGTAATAATGACAAAAGAAATTTAAAAAAATTATTATTAAAATAAATAAAAAATTATCAACACACACTCACGTATCTTTTAAGTGACTCGAATCTCAAACTTATTAGTTGTAAGTGAAACATCTTACTAGTTGAAAGCGAAGCGTTTGAAATGTGATTCGTTTAGAAACTAAAGAATATTAAAAAAAACATATAGCACCTAACAAAATTTAGGGAATAATAAATAAATTAGTGGGAAATAAATTTCAAAATAAGAATCAATACACATGAACAAAAGTAATTACAATGAAATACTCTATGTGTCCATATAAAAAAAAAATTAGGAGAGAGTGCTATGAATCTTAAGAAATGTAAGTAAGGATATTATAAATAGGGGAGCAGTTGTGCTGAAATCGTGGCTAAAAATTTGTAATTGAGTTGTTAGTGTTGTAGCTGAAATTTGAATGATAATATGACAACTAAAAATTAGAGTTGTAGCTGAAAATTGAGACTGTGTTGTGGATTACCTCTAATTGTTCCATGTGCTTAGTTGGTTTCGGTTCAGTATTTTTCCCAAACCGAATTATATGAAAACTGAATCCAAAAAACTAAAATCCGAACTATTAAAACTGATATGAACTAAAAAAAATCAAAATTGCATAAAATATTCTAAAATTGATAAATCCAAAAATCAAAAAATTCGAATGCAAAAATCCTATCTGAACAACTACGATCTTCATAAAAATTTAAAGACCATAATATCCATTACAATCAAACAACACAAATATCATCGTCCATGCAAATAATAAAGAATTTCATAATCTCTACCAAGTCCATAATAAATTATAACCACGCAAATACAGTCAACAATTAGGATTTTACTGTTTTAAAATATCGATCTTCTGCACCTTATATCCTCTCAGGCAGTGGAGGACGCAGAAAATAATCTTATATATTGTAGTAAAGATATATGTATTTATATGAAAAATAATATCTCTTACAAAAAATCACAATCACAACAACTATAAAAATGCATAAATATTATATACATAAAATTAACCCATACCTAACCAAAAGAATGAAACAACTCATCTTGTGTTTGTTTTGCTAAAGTGGTGGCAACTGAATTCTACGTGTTCTCATCGATGAAAATGTTGTAGGATATGTTCGTTGTCAATCGTTGAAAAAAGATCATTGTCAATATACACAACTAGACTGTCATTCATCCACTCATCTTCCATTCGATTTTGCAAGTCAGTGTTGATAGTCAACATTGTAGAAAATGCTCTCTCAACAGAAGTAGTGGCAACAGGTAAAATCAATGCCAACTCAATAATCTGATAGACCAATGGAAAAACCAAATGCTTATCAATTTTGACCATTTTCGTAGCAATACTTCCCAAATTGTTGATCGCAACAAATTGAGGATCACACCGCACATTAACAATAAAATTATTAAGTTGATGTGGAAGATGTAAACAATCACTCCCAGAGAAGTACTTGGGATATAAAGTAGCAATACATATATGATTTGATGATTATTAAATTGAGAGAAATAATTGTTTGGATCAAGACACGCTGTGCATCTTAGCAAGTCTGTGCTAGCTTTAGAAAACCGATCATCCTGCAATATGATGAGAAGCTATTCCTCCCGGAACAAAAGGATCAAAACCTTCCACGCCCCACGACGGATTTACAATCTCTTCTATAGTTAAATCAACAACCTTGACATTGGAACTGCAATAAAGTTAATGACGATTAAAATATATCAATAAACAACATGAATAAAAATATTAAAGTACCTAAAAAAAATCACTACACGATAATGATGCAAATTTGTGATCAATTATGCTGCACGCTTTTTACGACCACGGCGTGGTATGATATCCTCCATATCAACTGTGAAATATTGTGCAACTCACAAATCTGTTTGCTTGACCAAATATGACTTCCCATCCATTCTCTCTAAAACTTTGCAACTGATGTTTCACAAATTGGATCAATGATATGGCTTAAACAATATTTTGATCTTTTCGTTGTAAGGCAAGAGACAATTAATTGGTAGTTCATAATAAGTGTTTCATCAAGTGCAAAGTAAAAACAAAGTGTTTCATCAAGTGCAAAGTAAAAACAAACTCATAGCTATCCATTATTTCAGTCAAGCCTTTAACAGTACTTCTATTATCAGATGAAGTGGCATCATCACGTATATTTTCCAACACTTTCTCAACTGAAGGCCACATAGAGCATAGGCGAAGCAATGTAAAGTAATGTGAACCCCAACGAGTGTCTCAAGGCCTTACCAAATTGGTTTCTTGACTTTGACATCTTCCACTAGTCACTTTTTCATCATTAAGTAGTTCAACTATTATTTCATGTTGCAACTTTCTAAGTTGGTCCTTTCTCTTACAAGATGCCCCAACCATATTCACAATCATGGTGACACAATTAAAAACATCATTCACAATTCTAAACCCTTAGCAACAACAACAATAATTAATTGGAGTTGATGAGAGAAACAATGGATATACATGGCATATGGATTTTCTTGCAATATTAAGGACTTCAATCCATTAAAGTCACCTCGTATATTTGAAGCTCCATCGTATCGTTGGCCTCTCACTTTGGATAGAGATAAATTATGCTTCGCTAATAAATCATCAATTGCGTATTTCGAAGAATGAGATGAAGTGTCAATTACGTGCACAATCCCGAGAAATCGCTCAATCACATATCTTTCATCATTCACATATCTTAAAATAACTCCCATATACTCTTTCAGCGAAATGTTTCGAGCCTCATCAACCAAAATAGTAAAAAATTTATCTCCAATATCCTTTATTATGGCAAGCATGACCTCCGAAGCACAAACAATTGCTAATTCCTTTTGAATTCATGGAGAACTCATTTGATTATTACCAGGAGCATTTGTACCAAAAACTTTAGAAACATCATCATTATGTTGACTAAACCATAGTAGCAACTTAAGAAAATTACCTCGATTTGAAGAACTACTCAGCTCATCGTGTCCACGAAAAGTCAATCCCTACTTTAAAAGAAAATGAGTCACATCCAATGAGGCTGTCAACCGAGCACAATATGCAACTTCTATCTCACGAGTATTTGATCGAAATGTATTCGCCACATTGTGCCTTTGATCTTGCAAAGATTCAAACTGAATTCTAGCATCATTGTGACAACTATTCGCAGCCTTAACATGATAACTGAATTTCTCTAATGCATTTTTCCAGTTGCTATAACCCGTCTTTGTAAAAGCATCTTCTGTGTATCGACCTCCTTTATCTGATTGTTTGAATAGATAGCACCAAAAGCAAAAAGCTGCGTCTTTTGATACACTATACTCTAACCATGTAAATTTTTTAAACCAAACATCTTGAAAACTCATTTATTGAATATTTCTTTTTCGGATACATATGCCCAATTGGTTGACAAGACCCCTTAATCAAGTATTCTATGTGTGTTCTATCCCGAAGAGCAACATCAAACTCCTCTATTGCCTTTTGTAGTCTTGGACCACCAACAATATCATTTAAATCCAATTCAACTTCTATTTGAGACTGATTTTTCATTAATTCGACAATGGCTTCACTTGGAGAAGAAGAAGAGCAACCCCTACGTATTTTTTTGAAGAAACATTCCATCTTCTACATAAGAAAATATTACTCTATTTATTGATAATTTAAATTTTTAGTCACATAAGATTATCAAATACTCTAATTAGTGGTCATCAATTTATTAAGCAAGAATTACGATGAAATGATAAAATAAGTAATTATGAGTACAATGAGATAGACTCACTTTTGAAACATATTTATAATTCATAATTTTCATTATTGCATCGACTAAATTACCGTAGTAAGTCAAATAAATTGCAAACACTAATAGCAATCATTGTTAATTTCTCTTGTGTAATTTTATTCTTTTAATATCCACACATCATCAATCAACAAAATTAAAAGAGAACAACAATAAAATAAAATTCTTTTCTCATTCTCTATTTTTTCATAATAAAGTAAATATGAATAATTGTAAAGAAAAAACAATTTTTTGCATAATTAAATTGGAAAAAAAGTAAAAAAAAAAAACCTTGAATATTAACTATTAAAGTCGCCGCCAAGAAGAAAGTTGCAGTGCTGAAGAAGAAACCGCTGAATAGAAGAATTATGCCCTTAATTCCGATTTAAGAGTTTATATATTAAACAAAGCTTACTTACTATAATTTAAAATTCACTATCAATCAACTCTTTAAAGCAACAAAAACATGCCACACTGTAAAGTAGCAACAACGTGATATACTTTTTCAAGTTGTAGCAGCAAAAAAAGTGGAACACTTTTTTTTTTAAAGTGATAGGACTTTTATATATATTATAATGAAGCCAAAACAATTCGACATGTCAGTAGGTGAGGGCTACAAAACCCAACTTTTATAATAATAGTAATATTATTATTATTATTATTATTATTATTATTATTATTATTATTATTATTATTATTATATTACTACTTTGTCTAGCTAGTCTTCTTCTTCCTTAAAGCACGACAATCATTGTTTCTTCTTCTCCTCCACAATTTCAGACTCTCATATTCATCCCCTTCATATCATTCAACCTCTGCGATTTATTCTTCATCAACATTGTATTGCCAAGGGCTGAACATAGTTTTCGAAGATTTCAAAAAATTTAGAAATAGAAAATAAAATAAAAAACTTTATTGTAAGGACTCAAGCCTCTCTCCTCTTCTTATTGTGTCCGCCCCTACTTTCAGGCATCTCGAGCAAGTTCATTAACGAATCAATATGTCGAATGGTATTCGAAATCGATGACCTCAGATCCTACCTTGCATTTTCTTGGATTAGTCGAAGAGTGAGCACCAAACCGGCCACATCCCTTGTCGATTTCAAATCGCAACAGCTTGTGCTTGAGCTAGGCCCAAATAGTCCACGGGATCTTTTGGATAAGTGGAAATCTATCATATACCGAAATATATTTCAATCATTGAGGAATCTTCTTAAAATTTCTGAGGCGTACATGATCTTGTAATGGGCCTTCTCGAGGAATCCTTTTCTCTCATGCCATTAGGGGGAAGGCCCACCATGACGTATTTGAGGTGGGCTTGAGCCTAAATAGTTGATAGCATGTGCTAGATTATGGGGATCACTTAGAGCCCAAATAGGATAGATTGATTTACACACACCAACTTCGGTGGTGGAATTTTCCACGACAGTCACTATCTACAAAATCATATTTGATCTAAAACAGGAACAAGAAAAGATAAATATATTTGGGCACATTAAGCACGAGGCCACACGTGAACTTCGCGGCAATTCCATTTTCCCATGAATATATAGTCAACACGTTTCCACTCTCCAAAGGCATATATATAATCCCAAATCCCTCAATCAAAACACACATCTCCGAAATTTTATTTAAATTAAACACAAGTTGTATCTCCATCTCCATGGCTTCTACCTCTTCTTCCACTCCCATAATGGCCCTTCTCCAAAGCAACAAAAACACTCACATTTACAAAAATCTCAATCATGATGCCCATTGCTCATTTCTTCGCCGGACTAATTTCCACAGATTTCATTCAACAAGACCATCAAACAAGTAAATATATATTTATTTTATATAATATCAACTTGTGTGCCATGACCTTTATATTATTGTAAAATGTGTTACTAGTTTCTTACTTTATTTTTGTTTGGGGTTTCAGGGACTTTGTTGTCACGAGAGCTACGCCGGAAATCGCCGGAGAAATTATCGCTTCAAACCCTCTCTCCGGCATACCAATAATCGGAGACAATCCATTGTAAGTTCGTCTAAAATTTTGTGTGTTTCAAAATGACATAATTAATGAATCAATCATCTATGTTTTTTTCAATAATTAATAAATCGATATAAAATTAAAGTTGTCTGAGTTCAAAATTGATACTTAATTGATGCAGGCTTGCTGGAATTTGCGCATTAACAATAGGGGTGCCACTTATGATCCAAAGGATAATTGCATTTACAAGTAAGCGAGATATAATTAATTAATATCACAAAAATTTATATCAGATCGTCTGAAAATTTATTGACCAATGAAGATTTAATTGGTGTATATGTATAGAACAACTCGACGCGGCATCGCAAACGGTGGAGAAAATAGCAGACACGGTGGAGAATATTGCCGACGAGGTGGACAAAGCGGCTGAGGGGCTAAAGGAGGCGCTGCCGGAGGGGCGGCTGAAAACGGCCGTTTCTTTTGTAGAAAAGTTTGCTGAAAATACGTCTGATGGGGCAGATAAAGTTAGCGATTTAATGGACAAGGTATTTTTTTTTAATTCAGAATATTTTCATGAAATTATAATTACTGATTCTACTTCGTATACGTCAATCAAAGGTGTACCCACTTTTCTTTTTTTATCACATAAGGAAATAATTATTGCGAACAATTATTGGCATTAGAAAGAAATGAATATTTAAGATTTATTGTGGTCGTTGGGCGTGATAGGCACGTGAAGTAAGCTGCCAGCCTTTCCTTATTTTTTATTTATTTATTTTTTTTAACCGTTGACTAATCTATATAAATGTTTAATATTTCTTTTTACCCATTAGATTTACACTAGATAGTATATGCATCACATTTTTATTATTATAATTTTATTCTTCTAAATAATTGTGTCTAAAAAAATAGGCCGAGTCTAATAGAATAGAAAGAGTATATATTTTTTTTCCCTACCATCTCATTTTCGGGAAATGAATATCATATCTTTTAGAGCTGCATCTGTTCTAATTAATTTTATTAGATTATTAATTTCTAGGAAACTCTAACTAAAATCCCAATTAATTATTAATATTAAATAATCTCTAATTGCGGCCACGCATGGGTTTTGGCCTATTTCATTTTAATTTCTATATTATGACAATATTTACATAATTAAATAACTTAGAACGAAAGGCTTATTTTTATTTTGTGTTTATCAGTGATGAGAATTTTATTACATTATATAGAACAAAGTCGTATTGATATAAATAGTAGATATTATACAGCCAATCTATATATAAAATTTTCAAAGGTGATTAATTAAAGCTTATAATTTGGTAACAAAATATGCAGGTGCAAGAACTGGATGACAAACTGGAGGAGTTTATGGAGAAAGATAAGAACAAAAGCACTGATAAAGCATGAGTTTTACCAACTTGTAGACAGCGTTAGGATTGTATTGACAATATCATGTGACGATCGAAGAGATTTCGCCATTGCAGCTCAACGCATTTAATTTGTTATTTTGGGACTTGACTATAATCTTTTCTTTCTTATTTTACTCCAACTCCAACTCCAACATTTATACATTTCAAACATTTTAGAAACACAATATTTGCATGCAAAGGCTGCTAAACCCAATTAACTGAATTTTTAAATAAATAGCTGGATCCAACCAAATTTAATTCGATTCCTTCGATTCTTCTATTTCTTAGTTAAAAATAATTTTAGCCATTTTCAGAAACTATCGATAACAATATTGAAGAAATTATCTAATTTAATTTGAAATTACGAATACTTAAAGAATATATAGACTCCGTTATTTTTTTTTTGGTTCGGTCAAAAAATATCAAACTGACCGAAAATCAAAAAATCAAATCTTAATAATCTCAGTATGTTTTCATTTTGATTGGATTCAATTTTCAATATGTTTTCAGACAAAAGACTGCAGTTCAACATCCACTCATCTTCAATTCCAGTCGTACACCAACCTTAATCTCACAATAATTTAGATCGTGAGTCAGTCTTAATCTTCAATTTGTAATTGCAAAATCGTTAAACATTATGTTCTTAGTACAAATTGGCCTGAATGTGGTGATACTTTAGTCAATTAACCCTTTATCTAATTATGCGGAAATACATCTACATTCAACATCACATCAATATATAACATGAAGAAAGAATCCGAATCCAAATCCAAATCAGAATTTGTCTAAAATTTGAGTCTTAATTTGGTGAAAATGTAATTTAATTTGGGTCTTTCTGCAACTACATGGTCAATTTCTCACAAATCAATCAAATAATCATTCTAGCAAATCATTGTCATAGACTCATATGGAAGTGCTTGCATTACTTACGTACACCTTTTCATCTCAGTTAAATTAACCTTTTATACTAAAAAAATGTTGCTTCACAACATAACTACTATATATATTAAAACATGGGAACCAAAATGTCCAAACCTACCTAAAATTGAAGAGATTGTAGCATTATATGAAATGAAATAAATTAAGGGGAAAGACAAAGGCGCATGTTGGAATCAAATTGGATGCAAAAAGGCGACGGCAGTCCTTAGTGAAAGGAGTTCGAAACAACTTATTTGCAATGTCGCTTCTTCAAATTAATAATATTCTTTACCTAACATTCAAGCATCTACTTTTCGTGGTAATCTAATTAAATTAATGGATTAATTCTTAAATCTTTTCTATTACAATCTAAACAACAATCAGTAGAAAACTGTTTGTATTTGATACAATCATCGATCATTATCGAAGATTTCGGAAAAATGTGGGCAAGGAAGAAATCGGCATTGCTACAAGCTCAATAAGATTATATATATTAATTTGGTTCTAGATATAATCGTTCTTGAAGAGCTAGCTAGGTTCATTAATTTAATTTATTATAAATAAAAAATGTTAATTGCATAAAATTAATATTCACAATTTTTTTTTTCAGAAACAACCTTAGTCGTTTCAATACAAATTAAAACGATGTCGTTCTAATTCAAACACCATTTTTGTGAAGATGTTATAATTGCAAAATACTAAAAGGTAGTGTGTTATAATTATTATTACAACTTACTAAAAAATAGTATCATTACGTATCCAAATTTAGAAATTGATTGCAGACAATTAATCCTATAAAGAAAGCATCAAATCTTAAGCATAACATTATTTATAGATATGCCAACTTCATTAATATCGTGGAATTTTCATCGAGAGTCAATGATCATCATTAAAACATTAGGCCACATTAAACACGAGGCACCAGGAGAGAGACCTTTGCGGCAATCAGAACCAACCCAAACTTTATTTCACTAACATTTTCCAATCAAAAATCGTCAACGTCTCCACTCTCCTCGATCTATATATCATCAAACTCCACATTTTTTCGATCTTATAACATCTTTTCTTTAATTTTCCCATATGGCTACCTTTTCTTCCACTCCCATCGCAGCTCTTCTTGTCAACACTAAAAATTCCCACA
>JAYDZE010440347.1:0-16385 GCA_034509125.1 Monilaria moniliformis | reverse complement strand
TTTGTTAACAAAGCCTTCACGTGCATTAATTGAATCCAACTCATTGTTCCTCTTTTTGCCCTCTCTACTGCATACTACGTAAACCCATGTCAACGTGTTATCTACAGATTTGGATGCGTTTCTCCGCGTATCAAATCCACACTGTGATGCGTAATTGCGATAGAATCCGATCGCCTCATCTAAAGTGCTAAACTTTTGACCAACGAATGACCTAATCTCGGGGTTGCATTCGGGTTTATAGACAACTGCAAAATAATTTGGTAATTACGATTGTGAGATGGATTGATGTAAGTGTCACGACGTGACTACAACATATACAATTTTATGTAACATTAAGTTATATTAAAATTATGTTCAAGGTAGTTATATAATTCTTTATGAGATTTAACCGTGAAACTCAACATATAAAAAAAATGATATCAGCATATTGTTATTGAAATCAAGGATTTATTGTCATAATAAATACTTAATAAATGCGAATATAGAGTCTTTAAATTACACAACATATTAATGTTGATTTTCAAAGCATAACCAAAATGAATGTGATTTTCGAAGCTTAACAAAAGTGATGATGTTATAATATTATTGATGATTTTTTAACAGTATCTGTGATGATGATTGTCATAACTTAACCTAAAAGGCGATAATAGTTTCAGCATACACAATCGGCTATATCATTAAAATCTAAGAACAGCATTTCAAGGTGACAGGTATTATACTCTATATCTGTTTAATGTATAACGTAAACATCATATAGATTGTCTATTATCATCAAATAGTTGAGAACACAATGAACCAATGAAAAACTGGAATACTTTTTGACGGCCATATTTCTGTAAAAAGCTGAATGAACTACGCATACAATTTAATGGATATAATAAAAATTGGAGGAATAAACCAAAGCGGCGATAATAGTTTCAGCATACACAATCGCCTATATCATTAAAATCTAAGACCCGCATTTAAAGGTGATAAATATTATACTCTAGATCTGTTTAATGCATAACGTAATCATCATATAGAATGGCTATTATCATCAAATAGTTGAGAACATCGTGTACCAGTGAATAACAGGAATAATTTTCGATGGTCATATTTCTGTAAAATGCTGAATGAATTCCGCATACAATTCAATGGATATAATAAAAAGTGGAGGAATAACGTAATTTTTTTTGGCAAAATACGAGTACCTTGTGAACTATTCTCCGAATCCATAACATACAATCACTTGGACGAATATAGTTTGGAATTGAGCGTAGTTATGATGAAAATTTGCAGAGCATAAACAAAATAAATATATTACAGCATAATATATAATCATACATCCATATACTGGAGAGACATGATCATTAATTATATAAGCTATACATGAATCCTAATAGAGATGATTATCATAAAAAACAGATTCCCTAAAAAATCGGCTTCATGGGAGGTTGACGAAGATATTGAGAAGATTGGATTGAAGATAAGAACAACTACCACGGCTGACTTTATTAAACTAATTATGAATCTTAAAAAAAAATCCCTATATAACCGCCATATAATGGGGTTATAGTATTTAATGGGGCCGAGTAGTTTTGACAATAAAACCCTTAGTCTAATTAAAAGATAAAAAATGAAATTACACGTGTGATTAAATCGACCGTTAGATGGAATAATCAGATGGTTAGGATTTGGTCTGCGTTATTCATTAAGAAATAGTTATTATTTGAATACAACTCTATATATATATATATATATATATATATATAGATTAGTTGTCAATATAAATTGCTTTATAGGGACCACATTTATAATGTAGATAATAATGGGAATAAAGAAATTTGATTATAACCTACTTTTTTCTAAGATGTATGTCATGCGCGTGGATTAATGGGTCATGCACTATGTTTAACTACTTAAGCAGGAAAGTCACGAATAATTTCGATGCTGGCCACCAGATTGTTTCATTTCTTTTTATTTTAGAAAATCTCATTTGTTTTATTTATTTTTTCGGCGCATACTTCGTGTTGTTATTTCCCCGGAGTAAGATAGGTACATGTGCATACTATTACAAGTCTAATAAAAATTTCATCGACTTATTACATAATTTGTGTTATTTCACGACTGAACGGTGGGGATTGAATCCTAGACTTCTCTATTATAAACAGAACGTCGCAACATTGAATGTCTCCGAAGGAACAAATAGCATATTTTAAAGAAAATTTCCGATTTTCTTTAAAAAATAATTTCTAAATGTGCTGTATTTCACTATATGTATCTCCGAAAAGGATTGAATTTTGATCTGCTAAATGGCACATTAAACCAAATTAATAATTTTGAAGCAAATGAACGTAATTGAACCAAATAACTTTGTCATATAAATTAACGAACTCTTAAAGTTACAATTGAAGTCCATATGATTGTTAAGCAAATATAACTAAGCTTGAAATTAGCCTTGATTCGAGTACATTAATTGCACAAGGTATATTTATTGTGGTATGTCTCTTTCTTTTCTTAACAAGCAATCAAACCAACAAATGAGAATTGTTAATTTATCCTCGTTATTCAAAAACTTATAATTACTAAAATAAAAAACTTGAACCAAGCTTGATCTGAGTTATCTTACGTGTCGACCCTATAGTATTTTATTTTATTTTGCTCGCCATTAATCAAGATCAAATAAAATAAAATTTATCTAGAATAAAAAAGTACAAAATATCGCAATTTTAATATTAATTTCAATTTTCAGATTATTTTCATAACTGCAACAAGTGGAAGATTTTCTTATATATAAATAGCCAACCTTATTTCTCGCCCACTTTCTGGTCAAAAAACAAGAGAAGAGTAATCATAATCAGACAATTGTTAAAGCATTATTGGCATAATTCTGTGAGATTATTCAATTTCTCATAATCACATTTTCAATTATGTACTAAATAGTGCTTAATTAAATTTGCACGCCTAATGAAAAATAATTTCATGTTTAATTTGCTGTAAAGGAGAGTACGACCACAATTTGAAGATCTCTTTGTCATGGGACGTAGGGCTCGCAACCATTTATATTTATTTATTTATTTTTATAAAGATATAATTTACAGGCTACTTTTTTTCATATATCTCCATGCGACATAATTTATATAAACAAAAATACATATACTTTTAGATCGATTATTAAATTCTCATCTAAATATATAACACAACTTTAGAAAAAAGGGATCCTCCTTTCAGAATATTTTTCGCTTAGCAGTTACATTTTTACATTTTTATTTTATTGTATTTATTTTCTTTTCTTTTCTATATACACTTTTTAACTCCCTAGACAAAACCAACAATAGCCTTATGTTTTCCACAAATATCTTTTTATTTATAAAATTATAAAAAAATGGTGAAAAAGGCATAATGAACAATGAGTGGTAGATCGTCCTTAGTGTTTCTGCAATTGTCGTTTCAAGCAACAGTCGATTGATTGTTATTTCACAATATAGATTGTCTCCTTTGGGGCATGCCAACACTTAAACCATGCTCTTTTTTCTTTTCTTTTTTCCTGTTTCGACTCATCAAATTCTGCCACTCATGAAGGAGAGAATGAGACGCATTTGATGGCTACGGATTGAGGAAAGATCAGTCGTTGATAGGATCCAAAAAACCACGTAATTTTCGGGGTCGAGCTCAGAATCGTTATCGTAGGATGTTTTCGAAATCAAAACGAGAAGACAAGCAAGACTAATATTTTCATTTATTTTAGGTTTATAAGTAATTTGTCAGTGGGTTTTTAGTTGTGAAGTTAGCAATAGAGTGTGGCAACATAAATTACATAAAATTTGTCCCTTTCAGTCTTTTCCAGCAAACAATTGAAATATTCCATCGCGCAAAACCAATCATTGTGAGAGTGAAAATAAATTAATTTGTAGCGTTATTTAAAGATATCATGTTGTGTGATGGATTGATCGAAAAAAGCTGCTGATACGATTTGAGTAATCATTCTTTTACATTTATATCATAATAGATTTTAATTAATATTTATTAATAATTGAAGCTTAAAACTTAAAAGGTTATATAGCTTAATTATGAAATAATCAACCGTACTTACTTCAATAAATGGCATAAACTTTTAAAAACAATTGTATACCCTAATTGGTATAATAGTTAACAATTATAAAATTAAACTAAGAAAATCAAAATTGCATACTTCTATAAAGTGAGATTGTGTAAGACAGATGGACATCGAAAAATGGGATAGAGGATCTCGTCATCTCAAAGTATTTCATGTTTTTCCCTTAGATGAAATATTCTTATGAAAAACATAATTGGTTTTATGAAATAGAGGCATATAGTATATTAGTAGATGAAGCATCAAATCTCGAATACAAGTTTCTAGGGAAACTTGATCTTGACGGAAGAATATATATAGAGAATTGATTCAAGGACAAGATACAATTGAAAATACACATAAAAAACAATTATTGCAATTATAAACCCAAAGAAAGATGGGAGATATAATGACGAGATTGTCAGAGAAAAAAAGTAGAGCTAGAAGAATAAAATCCTATAAATTTATAAGTTCTTTTACATTTGGGCCTTGATATATTTGCCCTTTTTAGGCTAGCATTAGGGAGGTTTATTAGAATTGCCTTTTTCTAATCTTAATTAGTGAAGGTCCACTTTGAGATTCCTTTCCATTAGGAGTGAACAAAATACCTGAAATCTGAATATTCGAATCGAACTAAATCAAAATCTAAAATATGATTCGATTTTTTTTTTCGTATTTCGGTTCTATTCTATTTAGATTTGTGGCGAATTTCAGTTATTCGTTTCAATTCAGTTCGGATATACTAAAAATCCGAATATCCGAACAAAATCAAACCGAATCAAAAATCGAATGTTACTCTATTTCCCACTCTATATATATATATATATATTTTATTAATTTTATCGTATGTGTAGTGACCATGTTACGTTACGTTACGTAATAAATACAATGCAACAAGATATAAAACTAAAATCAGAAGATAATTAATAGGGTAGGCTATGTAAAGGCTATACAAAATGAAGGCTGCTTTTACATAAATGCATAAGAAACTAACAAAGAGCCTGCAGGATTAGTAAGCATTTATATAATCTAGTACCAGTGGTTGTAGGTTTTTATCTCTATTTATAACGCCATTGACCCTAATTTATATATTTTCTACTCATGACTATACTCAAGCACAACGTAATGGAGAAACGACTAGAGTCGAGATTACATAAAAAATAATGAAATTTAAGTATACTATGTGCTATGTGCTTAGTTCGTAAGACGCTTCATCTACAATTTATAGGTTGGGAGTTTGAGTCATCTTAGTTGCATATTTGTATAAATCTAAAAAAACACATTCATATCAATAAGTACATGTTTATATTGAACTTATTAAAGGAGACATGTATGATGCCCACGGCATATTTTTCATTTTAAAATCTCATAAATTATTATTGCTGCATAAAAATCAAAATTCAATTTATCATCTTGTTCACCTATGTGAAGTTAAAGGGAAAAAAATAATAAATCAAGCTTTTGCTTTTATATAATTTGTACATTTGACGATTTCGATATCATAATTATGAGGAATTAGAATAAAATAATATTTCAAAAATATTGATGTAAAATGTCAATATAATAATAAAGATGCTTACAAATAATGAGCATATATTAGTAGTCTCGAATTAAATTAAAATACATAATAGGGAGAGCCCTGTGTCAGTTTTGGCAATTTACATATGTTGATTTGATTGGGTAATGCATATGTCACAGTTTCTTGAAATGATATGTCTCCAACCAATTGGATGTTGAATTTGGCCTCCCTTTAGTGGTATTGTATGTGGGACTAGTCCCATCCCAATAATAATTACCACAAAATGTTTCTTGATTTATACTTTTTTTTTTACAATTATTCATTTCCAGTCAATAATGCACAAAATCTTGGAAGGGGGCCTTTCACATTGAATTCATTATTCACCTGTTCCATGGATGTATCTTAATCCCCCCTATCTTAGAAGAATGTCGACACACGTGTGCTTAGATGGTTTGTGGCCATGACTTGTCATTGTATTGATCACATCAAGATAGCAAACAAGAGCCTTTCAAAAAAGGAACAAGAAATAAGAGGATAACTCTCGAGCTTGATTCATTATTTATTTTGCGTTTATATCATGTTTTACTTCATTTATGTGTATTATTCATGAACAGAAGCATAAATTTATTTTGGTATGGGCTATATATTCAAAATTTTGAGACAATAATAATTTTTCTATATTTTGTTGTGATGATAGAGCTTTTGAACAACAATTCACACCGCATATCGAAAATTCGATAATGTTATTTGAATTAAAAAAAAAAAAGCTTGGCAGGGCTTTAACTAAGCCCCTCCTTGCTTCTATTTGAGTTCGCCGGTGGTATTATTGTATAAGTCGGGCAAATAGACTCATGTAAGAGTTATTGGATTTCACTTGTGCCCGGCTACTAGGTCAATAATTGAATTAGTTCATTTTCTAATTCCCACTTTCATGATGAGTTTGGATTTAGTTAAAGTAAAATCTTAAGTAAATATGATGCCATGATCTTGCACATTCGAATGAAAAGGAATTGATTGAATAAAGTCATACTTAAATATGAAAACATGATAGAGAACCCCAAGAATCTAGCATGCTCTGAAAAAAGTAGAATCTAACATGTCTAAGCCCACTTTAAGGAAATATTTATATTTGCTTTCAAGTTTAAAGGTATGCAAAATAAAAATATATTTTCTACTCATGACCCTAAGTGAAGCTTCATCTTATATTGTGTTTCCTTTTATATGTATTGATCAACTATCTCAAAGAGAAAAGAATTGTTAATTACATACAATAACACTACTTTTACTTATTTTACCACACGACTTTAAATCTTGTACAAACCATTTGACCTTCATAATTTGTGCCATTTACAATATTGTTTGAAATTAGACAAAATTAGGCAAAATTAAAGCTTATGTACCTACATAAAAAATATATATGAACTAGCAGGGCAAGCACCTTAATAGATGTCATTGCAATTTTTTCATATTTACATTGTCCATGTGTATTTTTTTCGACAACCATGTCAACTTTAATTAGACAAAAGATAGGCTGATATTGTAAATCACGAACATATTTGTAGCGCTTTAAAATTTAAAAATCTTATTATAAACAAGTTTAGAGTAAAAGTCATGTTATTGTATGAAATTGGGTTGTCCCAAAATGTTTAAAACTTCATATCTTTGTCCGGTTAGAACATAAATTATAATAAACTACAATAATGATTCTCCTTTTGTATCATATGACATGAAAGAATATGATCAAAGGCCGAGTTTATAATAAATTCATAAAATTAAATTTATACGTGATTGCAAGTCTAATCAAGTATATTATATTTTTTTATAAATTTATCAACTTCGGATTATGTGGTCCCAATATGAGTGGCATTTTTCTGCATGAATAATGGGATTTGGCCCCAAATAATTGAACCTATTTAATAAATATATAATAAATACTGTTAGTTATTGGCATTTCCTACTCAAAGTACGATATGGACCAGTTTGCCAGTCACTCGAAAGGGCCTTCTCACAGGCTGTGATTTATTTTCTTAAAAGCACAGATTATTTTTCAATATTTAGGGATGATAATTTTATTTTATTTTACCAGAAAAGAACTTTTTTCATTCAATGCCAACCCAGAGCTGTGTTACTATTTATTTGTCGGTGGATATTTTTAATTTTTCCTGTTATCTTTAATCACTAATCTACTAATCAATCGTGTTGTTATTAATTAGATTGAAACACCACAGAGAATAAATTATATCAGGATATGAAGTGAAAATTGACACACACACACACACTCACTCTCTCTCTCTCTCTCTCTCTCTCTCTCTCTCTCTCTCACACACACACACACACACACACACAAATATATATATATATATATATATATATATATATATATATTAAAGTATTTAATCCATGTAGAATGCCATAAAACTGCAACTATTTATGACATAATGTGATCACAATTTGTTGGTTTATTTATATAATTATTTGCTTTAGTTTAGTGATAAGATCTCATTAGAATATGGACCAGTTCCAACCACTCAATAGGGCCTCTTCTATTTCTCTGCGTACGTATTTCTTAAACGAAAACTAAATTTCGATATTTAGATCGAAAAAATGATTCTACATTTATCAGATCAGATGGGAATTTTCCATTGCCCTTTTTCGGTAAAGGCGTGACACTGTCGGTTGAAATTCTTTCTAGAAGGGTAATTATTATTTTAGATCCCAAATTATTTTTGATTTATTAATTATATTCTGAATTATCATAAATAATTTTTTAACTCTGAAATATTGATTTTGTATCAATTGTACCTCATCATTTCCAGGCATAGAAAAGTTGACGTGGCTTGATAGATTGCCACGGTGTATGCCACGTAAGTTTTATAATAAATGATGTAAGTTTTATAACAAATGTTAAATATCCCTTTAAACCTTCAAACTATTTCCACATTAGCAATTATATCCTGAATTATAGAAATTATTTTTTTAACAATGAACTATCAATTTTGTATCAACTGTATGCTACGTTCAATTTTCGGCTCAAGGAAAAAATTGATGTGGCATGCTGGGCTGCCATAATATATTTAACAATTTTGCGTAAACAACGTCATATTTTCCATGAAAGTTTTTTAAAGAGTTGCTAAGTATATTGTGGATATCTGATATGCGATTGATACACATTTGATAGTTCGTGGTTAAAAAATATTTCTGATAGTTAAGGATATAATTGATAGTGCAGAAATAGTTTCGGATTTAAAGTGATATTTATTATTTTTTGTAAATCTTATGTGGCAGTCCGGAGAGCCACATCAACATTCTGGTGTTGGAAAATGGACGTGGCATATAATGGAAAATGGATGTGGGATATAATGATACAAAATCAATAATTTAGAGTTAAAAATTTATTTTCGATAGTCCAGAATATAATTGATAAAGCAAAAATAATTTAAGTTTAAAGTGATAATCACCTTTGTAGAATGATGGTATTTTACTATTGGGCAAACAAATGGCAACATCAAACTATTACATAGATTGTTTTTTTATTATAATGTACTTATGATATAAAATATAAGATCAAAATGCAATATATTATAACATTGTGGGTTCGACTATGCGATGTGAACATCAAATCATTTAAAACCACCATATCAGGTTTCTTAAATTTTCAGTTATCTACGACTTATTATAATGAATCATTGTTGGTAAATTTTTGATTTATTTGTTACGCGTGATAAAAGAGTGATAAAACTAATAAGTTGTTTATTTTGAAAAATAAAATACTTGATGAAAACAGGGTCAGTATATGGCCTTCAAATATGAAATATGTGACTATATATCAAGTAAAGCAACCCTAGTTCTCAGAAAAAATATCATAAAAAAAAAAAAAAAGAAACAGCGGAAGCAAAGCAACCCTAGTATTTTGTTTAGGTATGAGTTATAACTTATTAGTTGCTGGTAGATATTATTAAGGGTGATTTTATTTATACTCCCCATTTTACTCACTATAACCCCTTATCCAAAAATAACAGTAACAAATAACTATAAATTTAATTTTTTGTCCTATATCTTATAACCTCCAATTAAATGGCATTGACACCATATATGAAAGGAAGAATTAGTTGAAAACAAGAGAGGTCTCATGGTAAGATGTTGGAACAATTTGATCAATCTGCGTTTCTCCCGCACACTTTGGGCATATATAGCAGCAACTCCTCTTTCTCCATCTTTGATACCAGCCCCCTTCCCCTCCTTTGACACCCCGCCCACAGCATCAACGTAAGTGTCGGGCTATAACGAGTAAAAAATGAGAGCTATGAATGGAATTACTCAATTATTATTAATAAGTAAGAAAATGCAAAGCAACTACATAAAATAAATCAATTTCATGTTTATTGTAGGCTTAGTGGCCCATAAAATTAATAATTAATATAGCACGCCCAGTGGGACTCGAACCCACAATCGCCTGATTAGAAGTCAGACGCCTTATCCATTAGGCCATGGGCGCTTGTTGCTGTCGTTGTTTACACTATTTAGCATATCACATGTAGTTTATAAAGAAAATACGATTAATATAATTTTAAAACAAGAATTACAGAAGAAATGTGAATTTCAAACAAAACACATAGGAGTATATATTATATTAAGGGCAAAAAAATAAATGCACAAGTAATAAGAAGAGTAAACATGAAATAATTTAAAGGACTATAAAATTGTGAAATGTGGACTATTAGCGAGACTTAGGCAATGGCGAATGCAAAAAAAAATAAAAAAATTGGTAGGTACTGAAATTCTCCAACTTTCAGTTTTTGGTTTTCGAGGCATCAACTAGGTAAGTGCTAAAGACAATTTTCAATAATTTCCACAAACTTTAAAGTTAAAAAAATAAATAAAAAAAATGGTAGAGGCTTAAGCCTCTTTTCCGTCAGCGTATGGACGTCGGGGAGCATGTGTTTCCGAATTTTTAATCATGAACATGAAAGAAATAAAGATCTAAAAATTGTTAAATACAGCTCGTTTTATTTTTATATTTTTTTAAAGATTTCGTCAACTTTTTTTTGTTTGAGAGATATTCAATAACAATAGGTAGAGCTAGCGACCATGCAAGTCCAACATAGTACAAAAGCATGAGCTCATGCATGACTTTACTTACACTTTTCATTTCATTTTTAATTAATTATCGAAGCTAGTATAATATTTACCTGAAGTCGCAATTTTCACACGAATTTCAAAATATCGTAATTAAAATACCATTTTTTAGAAGAAAATTGCACTTGTAATATGCCCAATTTTTTTCAAATTTTTTTCCAATATGTACCCTTAAAGACCCCAAGTTATAATTATAAAAAAGAATTGAGAATTTTGTAATTTCACAATATCATTTGAGGAGATGTATAAAAAAATACTGTTCATTTCGCTTCACGAAGTATGGCCTTTAGAATAGCAATATGAAAAGTTTATTGGGCCAAGAATAGACTTGTATGTAAACCCAGGCCCAAAAATCCCAACTATCCTTCAACATTCATTTGGCAGTATAAGATCAGATATGATATATATAATTTTGATGTCAATTATTATGTAAGGTATCAATATTATGTTTGTTTATATGTACTAAATTATCTGCTAAAAAAGAAATTATGGTAAAAGAATAAAATTTTGATAATCTAATCAATTAATTTATGATAATTTAATCAATTAATAAATTGTATAAGTAAGATTTGTATTACTTATCTTACCTATGGACGGGATAAAAAAATCCAAACAATTTGCATAAATTTTTTTGTATAATACACCATGGGACTTTGATTTATCAAATGTCTTTAGTTTAAAGTAACTTAATGATTCGATTTACGAACTAATTAGCACATTCTTTAGCTAATATCATTGAAGTCTTGGTCTCAATTTTTTGTTCGGACCACCTCGTGAGACTTGCCATCTTTGATTTTATAATTTGGCTCTGAGGAATCTAAAAACTCTACGTAGCCTTTTATAATAACAAAATAACAAAAAGAAATAAGAATTGACTCACATTATATATAAAAAGGGGCGTACTTTTTATTTATTTATGGTGATTCTGTTTCCAGTTTCAAAATTTTTGATATTTCCTAAGTCCCAGGTTAAATGAAGGGTTTCTTTTGGGCACGGAAATGAAGAAAGTGATAATTACTATTTTAAGTATTTGATAATAAAGTAAATAAACTGATTAATGTTTGGTAATAAAATAGATAAAGTGATTTGCTAAATGATCGTTAAGTTTTTTAATTTTTACTATTAAAGGAAATGAAATATTTTATTGGAACACCCCGAAAAAGAATACGAATCATTTAATTTGGGACGGATGGTATATTTATGTAAATAAAGAAAAACAAAATCATAAATAAACACACACAAAAATGGGTTTGGAGAATCATGAAAGTGACAAGAAAGTAAATTATCCTAATCTATGTGACCAAAATATGGGCAATTTATGTTTATGTTTTGTTTATATGCAATTTATGGGCAATAAATGAAACGAATATTAATTGACCTTTGGCCTTAAATCTTTGAATACATAAAAATGAAATGTTTGAATTGAGAGTGTCTCCGATTAGGGTCTGTTTGCCAAATGGATCTTGACTGATTAAATGGTTAGAATCAAGATTTTGTATTTTTATGCTCGAGAGATGTTTAATATTGTTCCAATCGGAATCCAGATGGTTGTTTGAATAAAAGTAGAGTTCGAATTTGTTTATTTAAAATATTTTTTAAAAACTAAATTTGAGTTCATTTGATCATCTACCTAATTTAAGCTTGAGTAGCCATATATTTGTATGCTTTTTCATTTGTCTCTACTTAATTATTGATCTCTAAGGTGAGAATTTTAAATTTAATCAAATATCTAATTACGTCGAAACTTATATAATTAATATGCTCACCCAATCTAGTTCAATTTTAAATATCATCAAAATATTTTATCTGATTTTTAAGACCGGTAGCCTTTCCACCTCATGGGTCCAAAGATCAAATTTCTAATTTAAAAATCATATTGTATATATTTCTTATTCAGACTCCCTCTTCCAAGAGAAAACGTCATCGTTTTCTTCTTTAATTCTTCAATCAGTATATGAAATTTGACAGAACCCTAAGACTAGAAATAACGGCAACCTCCGTCCCTTATGCATTTCACAAAAATAAAATAAAATTCAACCCAAAAGAGACCATGTGGTCTCTATATCCAAATGATGACATTTGTCATCAATTAATTGGTTTCCTATATTTATTTTAGATATTAAAGATAAAATTTTGATATATTTTACAAACTTTATATGTCATTTTAATGCTTGAAAATCAATTCATACTAATTATATAAAATGTTATAGTTCAGTAGTTGATGGTCATGGATAAATCTCTCGAAATAGTCGTGACTGAATTGAGAAATTGAATATTCGTGATATGTAAGAGAAAATAATTAATTAAATATCCAAGAGATTGGATGATTAGATAGTTGCGGTGGTGGTTGTTAAGCATAGCCTAATTAAATGTGTGGTCGAGTAGATAACATAGCGAACACACTTTCACAATTGATATTTTATATATACATATACAAGTGACAAAATTATTTTCAATATATTTTGTAAAGTTACGTATCTAATTCTAATTTCTATATCATCACATATGTACTCAGATACGTGAAAAAGTGTGAAGTCTTAAAAACCCATTTATTGAAAAGATTTTAATATTTAATGCATCTTTGAATTTGGATTTTCATATCTTCGTTGACAAAATGCTAAAAAATAATTAGTTTTCTCAATTTTGTCCTAAATTTCATTTGATAAACATCAGACCAGATTACTTGCCGGGTAGCACGGCGGCCTGTCGTGACATTAAAAAATATAATTTAGCAATAACATATAAATTATTAGGATTTGATGTACAAGTCAATCTTCTCATGGTCAAGTTGAGAATATCTAAACCGATCAATTTCTCTATCTTTGAATTTGTTACGAGGAACTCAACCAAAATATTAATTATTATCAACTCGACTTAAATGTAAGTTTATTATAATTATAATCCACGAGTTTTGATTAGGTATTTTCACCATTTTAGGTAAGTTTTCTTTTTAATTACGTGTTTTCTAGAAGATAACTACTAGATCCTTACCCTTCGAATAATTCATACGGTTAATATAATTATTTCAAGAGTAGTGATAAATGTATATAAATTGTATATATATATTTGGATTTTTTTAGGTATTTTATTTATAAAATTAGTTTATAAATATTAATCAATTTAAAATAAATTAATATATGCATATTTATTCTTATGCAATAATTTAGGAAAATATTAATTTTTTCATTGGATATCTACATATTTATCTTCAAATCAAATTAGAAATCATGTTAATTTATCATATGGGAATGTACACAACTAACTAATATTTTGATCTATAAGTTATTTTTGTGGCTGTGTTTGAAGGATCTATCAAACCAATTTTTCAATCATATATTTAAAAATATAATAGGGGTAATTTAAGTAAGAAAATAATAAAGTTAGTTATGAAATCAGATTAAATAAAATTGATTCCGTTTAATTTAAAATTTAGGAGTATTATGTATATACGATTTATGTACATTTATCGTTTCGAATTGTTTAATCTATGAAAAAGATTATATATAGGATTTGATTCTCTAATAAACTCTTAAATAATATAATACCGACTATTATTATGGTATGTGAATTCATTGTGAAGAATGATATATACATATTAAATTTCTTTTATGTTTTCATAAGATTTGAACCCATGACTTTTAGGTAATTAATAACATTCTGAACAATAATGAATTCTTTGTGAAAAATAATGAATTTAATGTGAAAATGATGAATTTATACACACTGAATATCTAAAATAAGCGACTCTTAAGTCATCATAATCTAAAGGCTGGTAATTACTGTTATTATATAATTAAAACGATTTCAGTATAATAGGGGTAGATCCAGGTATATATATCATTTTTATCATTATTATCATATATATCTTGTTTCTCATTGTAGCAAATGTGAAAATTTTCACTACATTCTGGAATTATATATATTACTATCACTTGCACATGCAATATTAGGTAATATAAATACCACCACACCACTATATAAATCAACATTAATGCATGATTATGTACAATAATCGGTGATGCAATATAATAATATGCAACTGTTTTATATAAGGATTCAAAATAAGTATTTACATGTGATCAACTGAAAAATATATACTATAAAATAAATAATACTATCATTTACTTTTGAGTATTTAATAGCATGTTTTTTTCAATGGAGATTGTGGCCAGTCCAGAATTGAGAAAAAGTTCTCAAGTTGGATGCTATATCAGTATCTGCTCATCTTGACCTTTCAACAAAAAATAAATAAAAAAATACTTGGCTTCACATTTGATCAAAATCATTGGTCGCATCTGCAATATTTGTCTGCCAAAAGTCCTATCCTTGAGCAAGTCCAAATTAATAATTAGACCACAAAATTTTATAAAGTTTTAAGAGATCTTATGCGGTTAATTAGTTTGTTAAGAAAAATGAGCAACTTTATACATGATATATGAATGAGAACGCAAGGGATAGTACTTATGAAATTATATAATCTATGAATATAAACGTGTACTTGTGTCTAAACACGTCTCATAATATCCCAATATAAAGAGACGTGACACATCTGCAATTTGCGGATGACACATATTTTTGCCCCGACGTAGAAAGAGTATTTTGGAGAATTGCAAAAAACTGCTCCAATATTTTGTGTTGATGACTGGACTTAGGATTAACTACGGAAAATCCGTGTTTATACCAATAGGGTGCAACAAAGAATGGATCAAAGAAGCCGTATCAATTCTGAAATGTGGGGTCGCAAAACTACTAATAACCTACCTCGGTATTCGGTTGGGCGCTAAACCGAGGGAGAGTCTCACATGGAAGCCAATCCTTGATAAGGTAGAAAAGAGGCTTGCAATGTGGAAGACGACAACCCTCTCCAAAGCAGGGAGACTTTCCCTTATCAAAACAGTTCTGAACAACCTCTCGGAATATTATTTTAGCCTTTTCAAATTACCAAATTAGGTGGCCAAGCGCATTGTCCAGCTGCTGAGAATATCTTTTTTGGAGAAAAGAGACTGGCTCAAACGGGGGCAATTTGATTGTCTGGGATGTAATTCAGAGGCCTACTAATCAAGGGGGACTTGGGTACGAGACCTTCTCATCATGAATGTTGCGTTATTATTTAAATGGTGGTGAAAATTTGCAAATGATCAGTGACCCATGTGGAAGAAAATTGTGAGCTCCAATCATAACACTATGGGCCTGTTTGTTTGGCAGGATTCTGTCTTAGGAAAGTAATGTGATTCCTAATTTTTAAATTCTTCTGTTTGTTGATTTTTTATCCAACAGGAAAAGTAATAAAAATCCTAAAAATAATGAAAGTAGTGTAACTTTTCAGGATTCTTATTCTCTACTTTTTCTTAAGTATTCTTTTGCCTAGTTCCAGGATTCTTACATATTTAGATATTTAATATTATTTTATTAAAATACAAATTATAATAATATTAATGGTAGGATATGGGCCTTCGGCCCAATACAAGACCGCCCAACAATCGGGCCTTCGGCCCAATACAAAACCGGCCCAACAATCCACCTCAGCACAGCCCAAAGGAAGACCGAACTCACGCTTGCAGCTCGGCAAAGGGATCACATCGCAGATCGGCCCAGACAAGGCCTTAGACCGGCACTAAGCTCACCTCGGCGGTACTCCCAGATCGGCACCCAGTCCAC